>PNEQ01000727.1:0-31630 GCA_003012365.1 Medauroidea extradentata | reverse complement strand
AGCCAGAAAGCGCCATAACACCTTCCGTGACCACACTGACCAAATCCAGCATTTTTCAATTAACGTAATTTTCTTTAAGGCACATGTAAGCAGACGCATAATAAAACAGTGTATCGAAACGTAATTATCAGTCGCAGTATTCAATTAGTAATTTTGTTCACCCTCATACCCTAGTGCTCATGTACCTATCAGTATAAAAAAATCAGTAACACCTCCGAGTGGGATCATTAACAGTACCTGGACAGACCACCCCCTGAGTGTAAGAGTCTCGAAGTGTAATACTGGGGAGTATTGCTGGCGCCCACCCTAACATCTCATATAACATCTAAATTAAATTGATCTCATCCCGCTCGAGAGAGAGTGTCAAAATATGCTTTCGCTTTAGTTTGATATGCAAGCTTAAGTTTACCATAGCTCCTCACATTTCTGAAATAAATGAGTTCAAAATTACTTGTGCAGTTTGTTGAAACATATTAGACAGTATCTTGGTTCGCCCACACAATCGACGCAGTATGCTGTAACTATTTAAATTTATTTTTCCCAAAACAACTATGACAGTACTTGCACCCTTCTACATCACAGCTTATTTTCTATATAAAAAACACTAACAGATTTATTTGTTATGATACATCTATCTGCTTGTCACTAACTACGTGAAATTAGACGCACAAGAAAGAGAACAGTGTAAAATCTCGTCTCAGATAAAATGAAAAACTAGTGTCACTTTGCAGTGACATATCTCATTTTTACTATCAACTCTGTGACACAGTCATGATACAGCCAGAAAGGGATTTGACAGATGTCTAGCCATTATTATCAACCACATTGCAGACTTGCAGTCCTCGAAAAGATATCTCTGTGGTATTTATTACCATCACGAAATGTGTGACGGGTTCGCTGCGGCGCTAAGTATATAGTGCCTGCTCCATGTGTCCGCTGTGGGGCTTAGTGAAACATAGATCGTTTAGCGCCATGGTGGACACAGGCGACCAATACAAATAACATAATTTTATCATTTATCATATAGAATGTGCTCATGCTCAGAATGACAGAAACTTTTGTCATTAATACTAATAATGAAATAGTGAAAAGTACTTTTGGCCCTCACATTAATGTTACACAGACAATAATGGCAGTCAACGTTAACAGTCGAGATGCAGGGCATTTCACTTAATATGCCGGACGTGTAGTTAAGATGAAAGTCAAGCCAGTAAGCTGCAGATCATGTAGTCAAGATGCAGGGTGTACGGAGTTGTAGCCAGGTAGGATCAGCTTTGTGTTTGGATTGAGGACAACCACAAAGGAGAGAGAATTGCAGTATATCACTTTAATTCCTAGGCAGTAATGAAGGTGTCTAGAATTAACCACGCTACACTTTCATAAACTGCCATGCATGCTTATACATATATGTCTCTCCTCTCACCAATGAGCATGTTGTTACTGACATTCAAACGTATGCATACATCATCAGGACTATTGTTTTTTAACTGATGGAAGGGTCCTGATAGAATTTTCATACAGGATTACAAACCACACTTCTAGACAGAGACTCAACCTCCCTCACAGACACATCAGTAGTGTACTATCACCAAAGCTCAACTTGTAATTTATTGCACTACAGTGGATTCGCTATCCATTGTACTGGGAGTCTGACACTCCCAAGCCTGGAAACCAAGAAGATCCTCGTATTGGTGCATTGTTCGCAATTTGTGGATTAATGGTCCTACGTGCTAGATGAGAACTTGAGTGCCCCGAAGCAGTGTTTGTTGTGATCGCCATTTGGATGTCTTCGGGTCCGCTCGACCATAGTCGGCAATGCTCGTGTGCTCCCTCCTTCCTCCCCTCTCCCTTCCCCTCCGCGCCAGCTGAGTTGGCTTGAGGGGTTGTGCTGGACAGTCAGTCTTCTCCCGACCCGGTTAGTGGGTAGTTGTGTGGGCTCGCGACCGTGGCGACACTCCCTGACATGTACTTGCTAGGTTTATAGTTTTCTTGTTATATTTTCTGGTTACTGTTTTCTATTCTAGTTCGGCTTGATTCTGTTTATTCTTCTGTTGAGTTTGACAATCAGGGTTGTGTCGTCGCAAGCGCGAGTTTGGCACAAGCAGGATGTGTTTCCCTGCTTTTATTAATTTGGTTAATAATGGAGAGCTGGTGTATTAGCTCGTGCACACGTAAGTAATAATTGTTTCTAATTTAATTACGTCTTGTTTAACAGGTTTGATTATTGTTCTTGGGTCATGCCCAGTTTGACATCGCCGTCGTGTTGTTCGTAACTGTTCAATGTACCTGATATTGATATCGTAATACATTTTCTGCTTTAAAGATCTTGCTCTAACGTCATTCGTAGGTGTCTGAACCTGTAACTGTTGAATATTAGTGATGTTGAGTGTTAACTCGTGGGAGGTTGTGTAAAGGCAGCTGTGTGCCTTGGTATTAGGCAACTCGACTAAGATTGGTAGCCTGTGTAGTCGGTGTCTGCTTAAGATGCGGGCACACCATCATTTCTCAAAGGACTGACAAGAAATTTCAATACATGAGGGATTTCAACGGATGTGGTCTTAAAATGCTGTAAAATAAAGAAATGGGCTCTAGAATGTGTTCCATGGATGCAGATATTTCAATCCATTAGGTTTCAATACACAGAGAATCCATTGTATTACACAATATCTAGACCATACAGCCACCTTTTCTGTGAATAGCACCATTTTCTGACATCATCCACACTGTATGCTTCTACACTTGGTTGAAGAAAAGAGGCAGAAAAAAAATTAGATTGCACACATCAGCAGAGAGGCTAAAATACAGTCGTCAACTGCCATATTCTACAATTTTCTGGATGACACCAAGGCTGCTGCCCACCAAGCGGCCCTTCCGTAAGGCCCTATTTCTTCATACAACTTGCCAGCCACTACTATGTGCCAAGACTGCTTCTGCCAAAATCTCCAAGGCCTCCATTGCTGGTCTTTGTTTACCTCCTATCACAAGTGGAGTATCCGTATCACAACTGGAGTACGGCAGCTCATCTTTAAAGTCAGCAGAATCAATCATCCACAGCCTGCCAACTGAAACAACTTTGCCCTAACCAGGACCCACATAAAACCTTTGTTGCACCTCCCCCCCAAAGTCAACTAATGGGAACACAAGACAATAGAAATCACCTACAAATACAAGAGACAGACAACACATCTCCTATCTCTTGAACAAAAATTGGCCACAGAGTAAATTTAGACAAGCTGTAAGAAACCTTCCTGCACATGCTCTGCACCTCGGACACACACTACATTACCAACTCCATGAACAATGCAAAACACACACGTAAAAGTGTCTTATGACTGTGGAGAATATGATGCAGAAGACCACTATACATACCAGTCTTGGTTCTCCAGGAGTCTTCTTCAAGTGCAGCTAGAAGTGAAGGCAACACCAGCTTCACACCATGGGCAGACAACTTGCTCATGACAACACGGGCTGTCTCGTCTGTGGCATCCCGCACGTACTGACTGCCATCCCCAAAGCACAGCAAAAGATGTGGCAATACATGCACAATATATGGTTCAAACAACCGCCCCAACATGTTGCAGAGCATCTCAAATGCAAACAGCGCTCCTGAAACACAACCAGAAAAATGTTGTATTTTTTAAAATTATTGTTCAATAAGGTCAAGCACTTAAATAAAAACTTACTAATATGGGCATAGAGAATAAATAACTAATTTAAGTATAGCTACCAAGGAAAAAAAAAAAAAACAAAACAAAAAGCAGACACACCAAAATTTAGGCAAGACAAGCTTTTGTCAAGAAATGTAATAAACACTTGAGCAGCGAGATGAGCCAGAAATATGAATTACTGTAAGGCGGTTCACCCACCACTTAGGCCTTTATTGTTTCCTGTTTTTATTTTATTATTTCCTTATGTTTGACTTAAGGAATTTGCTATTATCTACATAATTACTTTGAGGTATTGTTGACCTGTTGTTTGACTTTTTATCTGTACGCCTATCAGTTTTTGAAATTGTTAAATTTTATATGTATTTAATTTGGTTTGTTTAGGCTGAGGCAACTTTGTGTTTTAATTTTAATTTAATATTATTATTTGCAGCTTAACTGTTATTGTATTGTAATTCAGGGCTGGGTGTATTGATGGCAAGTATAGTTGGATGGCACAGGTGTGCCTGCCCAGTTCCAGGAATCACTATATTTAGATTTTTAACTGTTTTTCTAATATTTTTACTTTTCACAAAGTGCACGTGTGCCGCCGCTCGTTGAGTGTGCGAGAGAGACAGTAATATGTTTGCGCGGGCTGGCTTGAGCCAATGAAAGGGCACGTGGTTCAAATTTACTTAAATTTATGTTGTAAATTATTATGTAATTTTGGTTTTCAGAAGAATATTTTCACTTTTCAAGTTGTTTAAAAGTATAAAAGTTTATAATTTGTTATTATATTTAATTTAATATTATTTTTCCGTTATGTTTTTACCTTGGTGCGCTGGGTGGCCGCTAGAGGCGCTGCAGGGAGAGAGCAAGCTTCGGTGGGTCGGCCATATTGACTTGTTGTTCGGACGCCGACAGAGATGGTTGTGTAACTTGTTGAGCGGACCCCGACAGAGATGGTTGTGTAGCTTGTTGTCTGGTCGCGGAGAGATGGTAAGGTGACTTGGTGTTAGGACTCTGATGAAAATGGTTGTGCGGGCTGTGTGGGAGCGAGGTGGCTGAGCAGCCATATATATTAGTCGCTGAGTAGAGGCCTCGCGTTTGCGAGAACATTATGGTTGAGATGTCGTAGCGTGTTTCGAACTTTGAAAATTAGTTTTAATTTTTCTCTTTTAAGTTTTGGGGTTGAGCAGTTCTCTCGAGCAGTTCTCTCCCGGGAGCGTCAGGGTTGGACAATGATGAAGACTATTATGATTGAAATCTAGAGTTTCTGTATGTAAAGTTGTTTTTTTTTTAAAGTTAATTAATAAAAACAGTCACGCCAACAGGTTTTAATTTCATGTAGTAGTCTACCAAGGGAAAAAAAAAAACCAAAACAAAAAGCAGACACACCAAAATTTAGGCAAGACAAGCTTTTGTCAAGAAATGTAATAAACACTTGAGCAGCGAGATGAGCCAGAAATATGAATTACGTCAGTTAAAGAGACTCTTACATGTTTCAGTAGTAGAAAAATACTATAATGTAAATTATTAAAACTGGAATGACAGAAATAAAATAAGAAATGATTAATGTAACAGGTTCTGTGTCCTGGCAATGCTACACACCATTTAATTTTACTATATTCTACATTATTACACCAACTTCAGCTGTAAAATTAACGCCTAGGAAAAAGGCATAAAAAACTGAGTAGTGGTCAGAGGAAAAATTAGTCACATGAGAGCCATAAGCGAAAATATGTACAATGCTGCTCAGACTATTAGATAAAATTGTGATTACAGCAAAACCTTGGTTTCACGAGGCAGCAATTTTGTATGGCTAATTTCAGGAACTGGAAAAAAAGTAACAGTAAATTTGTTGGGAAAAAAAAATTAAAAATCACAGGAGTAATACGAAAAAAAATATTTTTAAAAAGATTTAAAAATATATGTAAGTACATGACTCCACAGCAATAAACTACAGTACATGGCTCATAGGGTTGATACTCGCAACTGACATGCTGGAATATGAAGAAGCAGAGAATGAAAGAAAAAAAAAACAAAAATTAGTTAAAAACTGTGGCAATTATTGCACAAAACAAGCACATTGTACAGCACCTGAAGGCAAACTTGCCACATGACATTTGAAAGAAAAAAGTACGTTGTGAGGAACAACCCTCCTGCCTTTTTATCACCATCTATTCCATTTATATTACCACCCATCATTCTTCTGATATTTCATGGCACAAGCGATAGTAACACTCGGATAGCAACAAGTCTGACAGCGCACGTTGCACAACAACCTAGATCAGTAGCGGGACAAGGGAGAAGATTAAAAATTTTTCAAAACGGTAGTGTCATATTCCAGCAAGATATACAAATTATCAGAACATTCCTCCACTCCGTATAACAAGCAAGCAAGCAAGCAAGAAAGAAAGAAAGAAAGAAAGAAAGAAAGAAAGAAAGAAAGAAAGAAAGAAAGAAAGAAAGAAAGAAAAAAAAAACATACACAAAATTCCACTCTGTAAAAGAAAAAGAAGGCACCACTGGAACACTCACTACTATTCACATTCTTTTCACTAACACAATTCTTCTCCGGCCATTCCGGCGCTCAGTAATGGTACTTGGTCCCCAGAACTGGTCTAAAAGGGCGAGCTCTCCCCTGAAGCATCACAGTCTTCAGAGCAAGCCTAGGTACTCCCGCCCCATCCTTTACCTTATGGTTGTGGCTCTGAATAACCACCTAAGCCTGACAGCCTATTCTCAGGGTTGTAGATATGGATAGCCACCAAAGCCCACCCCTCCTACCTGTACCTTACTTCTTGCTTAGAGCACGGAAGACAGAGGGACTCCCTACGACCGCACAAGTAGTTTCTGAACACACCTGATAGTAGTAGTCTCAGCCGCCGCGTAGTGCGCTGTTCCAGAATCAGGAACTGGAAACGGGAAAGACGAGACTCCCTGAACTAACATAGTAGTGACCACATGTATGCAACTCAGTCTTCTTGTAACTAGGTATTGTATAAGTGAACCAGTTTTAATACAGAATCGCAGTGTAAATTTGTGAACCAGTGACTTGTATAATTGAATCAGTAACATGTAAATTTGTGAACCAGTGATTTTGATTTATGATTTGTATAATCTTATGGAGCAATAGATTCAGTTGCCATGCTTCAGCTTAGCAACGCTGAAGGTGATTCCCACCTGGATTCAATGGAGAGCATAAGAATTCCATCATACAATATACACAATCTCAAAGTCCGTTACAAAGAGTAACATGACTGTTGAGCAAAAATTTTACGTCTGTTTAATACTTTCAGACATTATTTTAACACTACAAAGATATCTTTTAACACCAAAACTGTCATGAAAACAAAACTGCAAAGAACCATTCAAACCATCCTAGCCTGGACAAGACATGTGCAAAAAAAATCTTGTTATGCTCACCTTGTTCATCAACCTTTACGAGACTGACGTGTTCTGAAGAAAGCACTAGCCTTCCTCTTGAAAATCATAATACCACCCTCTAGCTCCTAATTGGTCAGTTAAATCATCCCAGCACTCTCGGCCAATCCCGGCCTTCTGTAGACTAGGCGAGAAACAATAGTAAAAACCACCTTCTAGTGCACCTGTCTATATCTGTCTCTCTCAACCTTTCAAAAAATCACACCTATCGTTTTATACTGTTTCCAGAACAAACTGAAAACTAACTCAATAATGGGCAACAAATTTAATAAAAGAAAAACAAAATACTTAACAATAATAAAAAAATTGTCAAAGGTAATTTGGAAAACATAACCACCATACAAACACATCCTATCCTTACTATAATGATTGATAAAAATGTTCACATAAACCTATAAATATTCTCTGAAAACTGAAACATTACACAGTGAAACAAATTTCAGAGTGTGTTATTGAGCACGTATGACGAATCTTACCTAGAACTATACATTTTACCGGAGGAGGAATTTCTCTCGATGAGTGAAAACAAAAGGCCCCTCCGGAACGTCACTGTACTAGTTAAGTAAGTCGTAACTACCCCACCAGTAAAAGGGTCAGAGACACACCCGACATTATCTTCCTTGTGCCAATCTTACGGCGTCTAACAGCATACTAGGGCAGTTAAGCGCCCTTGAGCCCGTCAGATTTAGCCAGGTACTGAGAGATATTTGGCGACCAGTTCCACCGCTCACAAGCCCGCTCAAGTCGACAAGAAAACTATACTCGTCCACCAGAGGACACGCTAGTTAATTGACGAGGCGAGGTCAGAACCACTTAAAAAACTAATTGAAACTAAAGAAACAACTGAAAACCCACCCCAAAGCCCTAGGAGTCCACTCAACCTTATTAAGTTGTCAATAGTTAATAAAAAAAAAACAATATAATTGAAGCAATTTATGGCGTTGACTTGGTCAGGGAAGAGGTAGATCTGTAAAAATGTAATGAATTAAGAGTTTCATTGAAGGAGAATTAATAATATTTGTTACAGTGTTTCAACATAAATAAAAGGGTTAAAAAGCATAAAATTTGTTTTCTATTGCCGATGATATTTATTATAACCAGTAGAGATATTGAGAAGTTCGCGTCAGAAGGACAGTTACGATAAATACCTAAAAAAAATAATGAAAGTTTTTAATTCATTAGATAACTTAATTATTGAGAAGAAAACCTAGTTTATAAACTTTCAAGGCAGATGATATGAAAAGCAAGTATGACCGGAGACAAATAAGTTATACAGGAGTTACATTCAACAGTTCTACAGACACGTGTCGTTGTTCAACATCTATGAGCCAAGGAAATAAATATTTTATATTTTAAAATAATTTTATTAATAACTTGGACGTTATAAGGCGCAGTTGTTTGTAGCTTGAGGAAAATCTGTCTTAATACCACGTAAACTACGTATTTCATTAGATTACAATTTTGAATTTGAATAAATTTTTAATGTTAATTTCTCTACTAGCATCCCCAATTAATATGTTGGATCGCGCCGTATGCATCCTTATACCTGGTTAAGTTGGCCCACTTGAAATGTTATAAATAATAAAAAAAATATTAACTAAATCAAAAAATAAAATTGAAATTACTATATTACATATATTACTATATGATAAAGGCCAAGTAAGTACTACGTGCCAGTGCACGTCACAGTACTTTATTAACTCAGTGCTACAAATTATTCTATAACGACTAATTTTCTTGCCATAATTTTAAATACAGCAAAATATCCACTTCCCTTCTATTTAAACACTTGTCGAGGAGTTATGGCACGCAAATACATCAGCAAATCCCTAAGTGGATGTTAAAACTTCTCTTATATCTCTGTCTCGTTGTATAACTGCAAGTAGGCTAAACTATAACCAAAATCATTAGTTAATTACAAAGTTAGTATTAATTCACTTATCTCTACACAACGTACATAGTAACTCTGATTTGTATGACTCCCAACAGAAAGTATTAAGATTATAATTAATATATTTGTTACAATACGTATTTGATTTTTACTACTCTCACAGTTAGATATACAGTAATTAACATTTTTTTGGTCATTGCAGGTAACAGGACGCAAAACGAAGTTTTCTATTACAGATGGGTTTATTTGCAACTAGAGTCAGTCTTTATTTGTTACAAAACATATTCTACAACAGCCAAATGCATTAATTCCTAAGAGTGTATTTTATTTCATGACTTTTTCACCGTAGGATGTTGATGTTTATATTGCATTTTATTAACAGTGGTATAAGAATTAATATGTACATAGTATGAATCACAGTGCTCTGTGGGTGTATGTAAGAATCACTGTTAGTAACATTTAGCTGTGGTTCATCTGCAAACATTCCTACAGCAGTTAAGGAACTATAATGCTAGTGCAGTCAGTCACATTTGACTCGGGGTCAATGCGCTACAGCAAAAAGCCAGCCGTAATAATGTGAAGGTCTCGTCAAGGTCAATGCTGGAATCTGATGGTAGGTACAGCCAGCAGAATGGTTTTGTGAACATTTACGCTAAATGTGTATGGTAAAATTACTGATGATCAAGAAGAATTTATGTTGCTGTGCAAATGGCCAACATTGACAAAGGAAAACTATTTCTGTAACTATTATATTGATTACATTGTGTGTCAAACTTTGTATTCAGCATGTCTAAGCAGTATTTTCGGTCCCGATTGAAATCAGAACTTGTAATTATTTCCCGGGCAGGGAATTGTCACAGGCAGTGTTATGAACATTATACACTGTATGTAATGAAGATGAGAAGAATATTTTTTTCATACGTGTTTTCAAATACACTTATTATAAACTTTGGCTTGAAATATAAAGTTAACAGTAAAATATGAATGAGGTATTTCATTGTGCAACTCAATAGCTACATACGATCAGAGAGTTATAAAGCATAAACAAGTAAAACTAATGCATCGTAGCGCATTAATATTGTAGTGTTCATGAATACGAAATTTAACAACACAAATCGGTTTTGCTATTCTGACGGAATAATAAGTATGATTTAGGTAGTGTTATGAACGTTAGAAAAATATTATTTTGATTTTTTTCGAATACACTTAATTTAACTCTGGTCTGAAATATAAGTTAAACAAGTAAGATATTAATGAGGTAGAGTACTTCATTATGTAATTAATGACTTCATACTATCAGAGTGTTATAAAGCATAAACATGTAAAACTAATGTACCGTAGTGTGCTGATGCTTGCCCAGCCCTTGTTATGGGTGCCTGCATTAATATTGATAAGTGTGCTATGAGTGCTTCGAGCGTGTGTGAAGCCTGTCTTGAACTGTTTCCCGTTCTGCAATCTTCGGGCCCTCTCGGAGACACTTGGGTTTCCCTCCCTCCGGCCGCCCTCCCTTGCCTTCCCCTACATGTCTGCCGCGGTCGGCTGGCATTTTCATTCATTCAAGTAGAGTTGAGTCACTACGATCTCGGGAATATCCAGTTCACACTTTTGTGTTGCTAAACATAACACAGTAGCATATTAATATTCTAGTGGTCATGAATACGAAATTCTACAAAGCAAATTAGTTTTGCTATTCCGACGGAATAACAAATGCAAACTAACTAAATACTTCAATTCCCTCATACCACGCAATCTTAGTACGTGTGGTGATCATTCTATATTAACTTCTTTATTTAAGATATACTGTACTAGTATTATTTGTGATTGCTCTTCACAAACAAAATTACAAATTTTAAGGTAATTTGATAGATTTCACTGCTTACTTTAATAGAATAGTTCTGATTTTTTTCACATATAAGATTTCCTGGCATAAACTGCAACAAAAAAAATTACTGAACTGATTCTAAAACAAGCTGTTGCTCAACTTTTCCTCTTTTGACATTTTCAGTTAACCGAATGTAAGTCGTTTAAAAATTGCAAAACCTTTACCATACTTGATTTCTCTTAGAAAAGAAATAATGGGCCTCTTGGAGCTTTTTCTGTGGTCCCTTCCTCGAGTTCACATATGGTATTATAATTTAAAACAATATTTTATGCTACATGTGAGTTAAGTGTTAGTACGTTCGTAAAAATTATTGTAAAGAAAGGACGAGCAACTCGAGACATTAATATCCAACATAGTAGTTTTTTTTCCAGATGGGGTAACAATTTATCTAATATGTATTTAAGTTACATAATGGATTGCTTCCGTTAAAATTATATTTCAAAATACTAACGTCAAGCAGAAATCGTTTGCATTTCTCTATTAAGAACTCAGCCTGATCAGAGTTGTTCTTACGTTTTTTGAGGCATGAATTCAATGGAGTGATAAGCGCAACATTGATGAGTATTTCAAGTGCGCAATTGTCTGTCAATCCGAGCTACTCATTCTGTGTTGTGTCCTTACGTCGTTTTCCTATAACATGTTCTGCGGGCATTCCCTCATTTTACTTCTCTGTCTTCCCAGGTCAGACTGGATGTGAATTTGTGTTCGTCCAAATGCCAAATGGTCTGAAACAATTGTCTCTATATCATGGTCTCAAGAAAAGATACCTGTAACATAATAATATAGATATGTAATCTTGGTCGAGGGGCTGCATAGCCATGGGTCAGTAATAAGGAAAAAAAAAAAAAAAAAAAAAAAAATAGTTCTCCGTCGCTTTTTAGGAACGTTCACAACATGCATGTACGAAAATAGTCTACGTTCAAAATTTCTTGCAGTCAGTGATATTAAATTATTTTCGATAGCTTGACTACGCTACATGGATTCACCCACAGCACTGGAATGATAGTTTGTCGGACCGAAACCTACGTTCTAGAAATCCGACCATGAAACATATTATGGAGACAAACCTAAAGTGTTACGAATTTATAAGATGCCAATATAAGCTGCAAAAACTTTTTTTATCTTCAGCTGCATCTATCATATCACCGAACACTGGAAGAAAACTCTAACAATCCCTAAGCGAAATAGGAAAAACCATATCATAGTACTTAAAGTACCATTTAGGCTGTAGCACATAACTGAGCAATGAAAAGTGCAGTTTACTGAAATTGTGTACTTTTCAGGTCTCTAATTGGTTCTAATAAAGTAAGCAGAGTACATAATATGTTTGACTACGTTACGTAAAGTCAGAGAAGGATGCTTTTAATTGGATATTATACATTATACTGTGAATGACATCTAATAAAACACTGTCACGCCATATGTCTATGATATCTAACCGTTTTAACAATCCAGCAGTTACAGAACTAACTAGGGAGTTAAATATATACTTTATTAATATATATATTTTAGTTTTTCTGATTTCATAATTCTATAATCGAGTCACATTTCTGACAGAAATTGTGCTGATACGGAGATAGCAAGGATTCTTTCGACGATGACTTAGTCAAGATACTATTTTTGAGGTTGTCCTCTAATACCACTCTCAAACATATCACTTTTCAATCGTAACATATAAGCGCAGACTTTTAATACAAAAATACCAATTTGTAGAACATAAATATTTAATATTATGGTAGATAATACATAATAACATTAAAAATTTTGAAATGTTTAAGTAGTATGCCACATTTTTTTAACTTTCACTACGTTTCAAGAAGTGCTCAGGACCGAAGAACTCACGTTCCCTTTCAATAACACTGCTCTTGAACCTGTAACCTATAAATTATCTTTAGAAAGAGAAGGAAATGATTCGCTTGTTCAATGACCAGCATGTTATAATACACTGTCCTGTATACATATTTTGTTTATTGCATTCGACAAAATGTCTACTGTTAAATAAATGCAATGAAAAATGCTGCACATCATTTTCAAATTCTGTGAGTTGTGTGCTTTTTCCTCCAAAGAGTTTTATTTTGTAAGCTGCAGTGCGTGCCTCGATTCACAAGTTCTGCTTGGCGTATGAGACTTAGGGCGCCTGCCGGACACGCTGAACATACCCGAATAGGACTTCGAAATATTTTGGGCTCCACGAGTGCGCTCATTTATTCTGAACCGCACAGTACATATTTAAAAATAAAACACTTTTCTATGCAAAAAAAATTATGATTAAAATAGCTTTCCTTGATCTCACATTCCACTAATATTCCAGTAATTTCAAACATTTTTTGTGAGATTGTGTTCAAAAATTCACCGGTGGAAGTTCCGGTGCACATCTACCAGACTCACCAGATTTTTAGGTCGGTTGAACCAGTGGATACATCAATTTGATCGGTTGAGAGCAAAACAGTCATTTACGAACATCCGGTGTACACAAATGGATGCACAAGTGAATTTACAAATTCAAAGTTTGACTCATCGCAGCCCTTTTGTGTTGGGGGTCAGTGGTCTCTGAAGAGGAGACAGTTTCCGGCTTAGACTAAGCGGTTACCTCGGGGATCGAACTAGGGCGCCCCAGTGAGTGTGCTGGGAGGAGTCGCACACTAGTCGCACAGAAGGGGGCGGAGTACCTCACTTTTATAGGGACAGGTTATCTAGGCACTGACCTGTTTAGAAGAGGCAGCGCAAGAGCCTCTGTTTGCGATCGCTGAGTGGGTTGGGTTCTAGGCGGGCCTCGGTTCTCAATTGCTGGAACCATCTAGGAGGCGGCAGCGTGGCCTGAGGAAGTGACTTAATCGGGCTCTGTAATGCCGGTGGCTTTCAGGACATATGACATAGGGTTCAGCTGAGTGACTGTCAGTTGAGCTTCCATGGGCGCTTCTTCTTAGGTGGAGGCGTCTGTTCGTCGCTGGTGACTTTGGCAAGGCACGCGAGCATACAACGTAGGGTCCTACAGAACTACTCGAAGGAGAGCTGGGGTCCAGGTACCTTACTAGAGGACGAGATTAACTGCTGTTTTTGTGAAGGACCAATTACCTGTCTGCGCTGCTCCTGAGCGGCCCTTTCCCTGGGGTCTTGTAAAGAGATAATGCCACTGCAACGTATGTGTATCTCAAGGAATTCTGATAAATTACTCACTTATGAAATTAAAGAGTTTCTTTCAATAAATGTAACATATTGTAACAGAAGTTCACATTCACAATCACTGTTGAAGTTATGCACAATACTTTACACAAGTCCACTCTGAATTTTATACAATCTTAAGAAAGAATCTGTACACGAATTTACACTAATACTTATATTTTTATGGTCCACTAAACTCTGATGCTGCCTGATTGACCACATTAATTTAAACTCTGTGTGTCTCGATGCATGTCGTTTCCACAACACTGGTCATAGAGCACTATATCACGATTTCCAATGATAGCGCGCATCGTGGCGGCTAATGAAGGCATGCTGTAGGGTGCATTCCATTATTTATTGCGTGGTATGGAAATATGTGTGGCGGTGCCACCTCCTTCCCTGGCCCTTGGCACGTTCCTAAAGTGTAGACGAAGGTTAGTGAGGGTTTCCCTTTGCAAGAAATCGACCTCAAGAGGTTGAGGGACTCCCTTAAGCAAGAAGTCGACCTCGGTAGGGTGGTGAGGGGTTCCCTTTGCAAGAAATCAACCTCAGGAGGTTGAGGGACTTCCTTAGGCAAGAAGTCGACCTCGGATAGAGTGGAGGGCTTCCATCGCAAGAAGCAAGCTCCGGGGTAGGACTGTGCAGTGTGAGTGTGTCGAGAGTCCGGAGTTCAGGGGAGTTGCCAGCGAACATTGAAAATCATGGGCAAGATGCACCCCTTTTATACACACAGCTAGGGGGTTCGGGTGAGAAGAAGTCCAGTTAGGTGGGTGCTAAGATGGTGGAGCAGAGGTGAGACTGACTGCTGCTGGCAGGTGTGCCAGAAATATGGCGCAAGTTTACCTTCAGGTCTCAGAAAAGTTAAATAACATGCCGTAAAATAAAATTGAATTACAATCAATTATCAATACAAATACAGTCATTTACAACTGAAATAGTTACGCACGTAATACATGTCCATTAATATTCACTTCTCTTGCTGTGCACACAAGATTTTTTTGTATTGGCAAGTTCTGGTGTTTGTTTACAAAACACATGGCGCACTACCGCAATTTTATTCAACCCGCTTTGGGGAT
Source organism: Medauroidea extradentata (assembly GCA_003012365.1). Classification (NCBI taxonomy): domain Eukaryota; kingdom Metazoa; phylum Arthropoda; class Insecta; order Phasmatodea; family Phasmatidae; genus Medauroidea; species Medauroidea extradentata. The sequence goes on along the minus strand of PNEQ01000727.1, from coordinate 16,528 downwards.
TTGTTATGAAGTTATCTTACGTCTAAAACATGATGAACCCTTTTTAATTTTACATGAGCAGCATCGAAAACTATGGTAAGAATTTAGTTGAGACCTGAGGCGAACACATGAGCCCTAACCTCAAAGGGACAAGCTCGGAGGGCAAGCGTCGAAATTGTTAATGGTAGTGGTGGGGCGTCAAGTTTGAATGCTAGGTGACAGAAGGGCCGAAAAGGTTAACATCCTCGCTGTCTGCTGGAACGTGCTGTGATGATACGCTGTTGCCATGTTTCAGCGGATTGAGACTAGGCGATGGGACACCAGCAGCAACAACGTGAAATTAATTAATTTGACGTTGCCATTCTTTACAACTGCTATATTGACTTGCATGCAGACTAACACGGTAAGGCCCAACAATATTTACGAAAATACAAAAATTTATTGCTACCTACAGTACTTTAATTTTTTTCCAAATTTTATATGAAAATGTTTGGTGCGGCTTACACAAACGCAGCCTAAAACGCCAGGAAAGAATTTGTATTACATTTTTAAAACCAGTTATTTTTATGAACAGAGCCTACTGAAGTTGACTTAAAATTAAAAAGGAAATTTTAATGCAATTTTTGTTGTTGTGGGGAGTTGCACGGAAAAGCTTTTGTAATGGCAGCAAATTTGTGAGGCCATCTATCAGCACTGAGTTCTTCTGCGTCTAATAAAATTCTAATATTCAGATGATAATTATTTTCACTTTGCCTTGCAGTGTGTAACACAGGCAAAACAGAGGAAGATAAAGATTCTGCATAAACATAGCAATTTGTAGCATAAAAACAACATATTAGTTCTTTATTAGCTCTCCTGGAAAATTATGTTATGGAAGTTCTTCAATAACCAATGTTTAAACTACCGGTAATTGCACTTCTTACTTGTGCTTTATGGTGGTGATATTTACAAAATTATGTGTACCATATTTTTCTACTACGGTATTAGCAGAAATGTTTCAGTATACATCCATACAAAACACAAACACAATTGAAATAATACATTATGTAGAATACTGACAATAAGATGAATAACCTAAACATTATTGACAGCATAAGTGGGTACTAAAAACAATTATAATCGTACAGTTTAATGTTTAGGCAAATATGTACCTTCTCTGTGCCTATAGTTTTTCTTGTTCTGTATTGCTGTAGTGAGTGTATTCATGATGTCCAGCTGTTTGAGAGCAAGTATTCCCATTCCTTTGACTAGCCCTGCTAAGCCATAAGCAGCACCCCTTCGTTCTCCATAGTTCTCAGATTCCAGAAGTTGACTCAACAGCTTCTGCACTATTTGAGGTGCCTCATCTTTAATAGCTGGCACCAACGGTGGTAAACAGTTTGCTACTGCTTCTTGAACCTATCAAATATAAATCACCATCAACTAGTAGACAATATTTTACTGGACACACACAACATTAGTTTTATTACAATCTATGTATTCATAATGTTTAAATTATACAGGATACAGAATAGGATTCTACAAATAAAAACTTACAATGCTTAACAACCGTAAATAATTTTACATAAATAATATTGTATTTTGTGAGTAGTACATTTTCACACAGTACTTGAATAGCTTAAAATGTAAATATTTTGTAAGCTTACTTGTGATTACATAAATATTTGGGATTTTTAGGACAAATAAAGGTACGTATGTACAGTATTTATATAAAAAAGGACGAACACATTGTTGCGCGACGTTTCGTTGGCTAGGCCAGCTTCATCAGACGAAATGTTGCTCAACCGCGCAACAATGTGTTCACATTTTTTTATATATGTATAACTATCAAAAAGTACCAGCCTGTGAGTACCTCAACATTCTATTTATTGAATTGGTTAACCTAGTGGCCAAAGCCTTCTACAAGAAAAGACAGTTTTATGTGGTGAGGAAATCCATTACAATAGGTTGTAGTTGGCATCACGTACCCATGTGGCGGTAAATGTATTTCCAACCGACATTCTCTGTTCCATGCAATTACATAAGTTTTTATAGTTTTGAGCTTTTTACAAACAAAAAGGTTTTATTCTAACTGAAAAGCTTCTATAAACACATGCAAAAACCACATGCACCATTCCACAATGTTCGATAACACATACTTGACATTCTGCAACTAACTCGCGCGTAATGTGCGTACTCTATAGTAGTAGTAGTAGACGAACAGAACTGAATGATGCCATGAGAGCTACTATTGACTATGTGATCAGCGTGCACATACTGTATGGAGTACGAATGGAACAAGTTATGTGTCTGTAAGATTTCTCCTCCTGATACCAACTAATACTGCTGTCCCATTCTTCCACCCCGCCATCATGTTTTCACAATACAAGTGCATTGCTTAAAACACAATTTCAACATCATTGCACTAACTTTTCATTCACATCAAATTCATGGTGCGCTACTCTATTTCTGCACTGTTCCATGAACAAAATCACTTTAAATACAGCAGGTAGAGTTGTGCGAACATTCGTTATAACGAAATGGTAGTGAATAAACTTAAATTTCATTTTCCATGTCTGTAAAAAAATTATTCAGTGAAAGTCTAATAAAACAAACATTTTAATGTTCATTTAGTTTACTAACTTCTTCCGCTTTAAAATGTTTGCAGGTCTCCACTGTGAACTTATTATTCCATGTCTGCATAACAGGAATATTTCAAAACTACTGTTACACTAGATGACCACTAATGGTACAACACAATGTAGCTGATAATGTGTTTCTCAGAATTAAATAAATACACTACAAAACCATTTTCAACATGATAAATCTTTAGTTCAAGTTTCATTAAGGTCAATCTCTCACAAAATTAATTTCAATTTTTGTTTCGATTTCGTGAAGTTGAGTAACATTGACGCTCGTTGGAGGTAATAAGGTTAAGTTACCTTTAGGCGTCTTAGTTTGGCACCTGGGAGCAGGGTGCTTGTGGCTCCGTAAACAGGGCTCTTGCTGGGAAGGGTCTCGGGTGATGAGGTTGTTGAGGTTGTCTGATTTCAAGGATGTGCCTCTGGGAGAGGAGGTGGGGCAATACTATCTTGAATGGATTAACGAGAGGGAGACTTTCCCTCCTCGAGGCCCAAATCAAACTAGCGGAAAAGAATAAACAAACTGTGGAGTGCTAAGGGGGTGGGGGGGTGAGATGACTCGCGAGGTTTCGGGGAAAACTCTGGACGCGGCTTCCAGGGGGCCAATGCTACTGCGCCCTGGCGCCTGCTGTTGGTGATGCGGAGCGTCGGAGAGGCGTATCAGCGCCCTCTGCCTCCTGCGATCGACGACGCCGCTTGGTAGGCGCCGACTATCCCAGTCGGTGAGCTGCGGGATGACGCAAGGCGCGTATTGGCGCCCTCCGTCGCTGCGATCGGTCGACGCCGCTTGGAGGCACCGGCGATTCCAGGCTGGCGAGCTAACCAATGACGAAAATCCCCAACGTTGCTGGGAAGGCCGGAAGGGCCGTAAGAGAGTTAGCTATGATTATCCTTTGGCCTCGGGGCGAGAGGTCGCGGGTTGGAGTCTGGAACGGTGGGATTTGGAAAATAAACCAGGAGGGAAAAGAGCAAAGCAGACAAACAGAGTCAAGGTGGAGCTGTGTTTATTATAAATAATGCACAGCCCCAGCCTGTACCCAAGATAGCTTCCACTGTCGACAGTTTCCCACTGCCACCTAACACAAAACGAGACTCGGCGAAAAAGGGCGAGGGCTGCCCAACACGATTGCGCGGTAAACTAGGCGTGAACTCGGACCTCGCACTGTACTGAGTGTGCGGGAGACGGCGGCCGCTGGAAGGCTGCGCGTCGCGGAACTGCCCGGCGGACTTGCCTGGCGGAACTGTCTGGCGTAACTCCCCGGCGGAACTGCCGCCCGATTCTGCTCTCTGCATGCCTTATATACCCTGCTAGCCAGGGCGAGCGCAGGGGAGGGAAGGAGTGGCGGTGATAGCTTATCTGCGCAGTCCGGGGCCGGGAGGCGCAGGATGGTACGATCGCTCTAGGACCGCAAGATGCTCAGAGGGGTGGGTATGCCTCCCACGCACTGCGGTGTGTGGCGGGTTGCCTGCTTATAGGCGGCAGCACGTCTGGCGGCCGGCCGGCAGGGCTTGTGACGTCATAAAGGAAGGGGGGGAAGGGTGGTCGGCAGGACCGTGAGGAGGCTCAATAGAAACGATGCGCCCGTGGCACGTCAACATATTTTTCACTTTTGTTTCTTTACAAGAAACCGCACATTCGCACAACCATAACCGCAGATATAAAAATAGAACAGCGACCTGTAAGTGATACTCTAGCACCACGTGTAAATCAGGATGCAACCTACACACGAACACAATCTATTTGCAATAAAATATGTTGCAAATTGAACTCCACATCGAGGTAGTTAATTTACTATTTACACCTTTTTATAGCAGCTTAAATTCACATAAGACCAGAACAAAACAGTATTAGTGACTACAAAGCTCAATATTACCAAGAAATCTTCATAATGCTATTAAAAAAAAATGTTATTTGCAAAGAATTACAACCCAACAGTGTCACAATTGACTACAGTCCTGTGCTCAGTGACTATAGTAGAACCCTTTACATTACACTTTAAGAGACAAACGAAAAATTGTATAAATGAGGGGAAAGTGTAAATGGAGGGAAACAAAAACTGTAACAAAACATACTGTATATAGTTATTATAAATCTTTACAAGTTAATTCGTAACTGTAGCATAAATGTAATATGTGACCTCAGAAAGATTTTAAAGGTAAAACATAATATTCCAACACAAAATTTTGTTTGGCATCAACATCCTACTGAGCATAGATTAAGAAAAAGTATTATTTATACTACGTACATACTAATATTAATTAAATATCCCTTATATTTTTTAATATTTTGTACACATACGTAGATACAGTCTACAGTTATCTCTCTATTTAAATTTCATCTTTCAACAATATCAACCTTTAATTTGAAAGGGGAGGGAAAAATATTGTTAGCTTCATAAAAAAATAAGCATAAATTGTTAACGTAGGAAAAATAATGGGAACCAGAAAAAAATGGTGTATTTAAGGGGAAAAATATAATTAGGGGGAATGTAAAATCGAGGTTCTACTGTATTAAAGTTGTGACCTTATCAAGCTACGAAACAGGCAGCTAAGCTTAACAAATTAACTGTGTGTATTAATGAACTGGGAGCACAATGTTGTAATTATTAAGTCTGTATGGTCAAATGATAAATATACACTGTTTTATCAATTTGTTATGAACATACTTTGTTGCAGCTGAAAGTGGTCCGTTATTTATCACTGAAATTTGGGAGGGTTTCCCAATAAAAAAATAGCAGTTTTTTAACAGCACTTCCCAAGTAGAAAATTACCTTTCTCCCGCACAGAAAATGTTTTTTTTTTTTTTTGCAGCTGCATTCTTGGAGAAAGAATGGAACAAGGTAAATCACAGAGCTTACAAGAAGAACACCATATAGTATACATATATATATATATATACACTTAATTAAGTCACTGAACATCCCACACATCTTAAAATCACTTCAGTATTTTAATTAGTGGCAAGGGACACAGTTTTGTAATGAGGCGAGTAAGTAACCCTTGACTAGTATGAAGGTGAGCCACTCTGGAAAAGTGTGAGTTACGAGTCAAGATTCCAACAAAGTGTCCTGAATAAGCATCAAGGTACTATTAGGCTCTACATTAACTGCACTCTTCGTCCACTTGGACTGTTGTTGTAGCTGACTTCAATAATATGTACTTATGCCACTGGTGCCAAAAAACATTGATGAGCTTGCTGAAGAAAATTAAACCTTGAAAGCCGATTTCGAGATTTTGGAGATACTGACATCAAATCTTCTTCAGGTAACAGTTATGAAGGTCCAAACATGACGACGTCACTTGCTGTCAGTGCTGTGAGATTACTTGGGTCTGAAGACAGTGGTGTTAGTGGATGTGAGTTTAGAACTACTCCTACTTGGGTAAGTACAATGTAAAATTCTTTATATATTGTAAGTTGGTTACATATGACCAAGTGTGTTACGCTGATTTCAAACCAGGCTCCCACAGGCCTCCAAAATGAGGTGGACCTGGTGGATTGAAATACGTTATTCCTTGGTTGCTCAAGGCAGAGAAGATATGTAGCTGCACTGTTGGCTGAGACTTAAAGGAAGGTCTACAGTCATCAGTTAGTGATTGGCATCCACAAAGTTGGTACTGCAGTCACTCAACAAGTCTGTGCAACAACCATGACATGCCACAAACCTGCGAAAGGCTACCAAAAATGGCCCAACAGACAGATCAGAGACTATTTCCAGATCAACTGCCTTGGTGCTGAAACATACAAATAAACACATATATGCTCGAAATGTGCTATCTAGCTCAAGCCATTGACGTGAATGGGCATGTGTAATCCACCCCAGTCTTCAGAAATGGTTCGGCCCCGAGTTATTTGTAAAGTTATGAGATTACCCATATGAGGCGTTGCTGGGCTTGGCCTGCAGCAAAAATGGACGACAACAGTGCTGCTGTTGCCACACTACACTTCTGCTACTAACCAGCCAGAAGTCCTACTGGAGAGCAGAAAGCAATTACTGGGGACAAGGGTGTAATATACATACTGGTGGAGTTGACCAATTATATCAGATCTGTCGAACGACACTTCTTGGGCAGCAAACTCTGTGATAGCCCTGGTGAAGAGTCCAGAAGGTTGACTGCTGTTCTATAAGCAGTTATCTTTTACAACAGAAAAAGCTCTGCTCTGCACAGGCCATATTGATAAGTCCTCCTGAAGCCAAGATGCTCCTGTCCACCACAAAGGATTATCAACCACTGTAGTTGAAAAGGCAGCAGACCTCTGCAGGCACAATTAGTTGGATTTTTTTCAGATGGAAAACGGTACCACCAGTCAAGTGACATTTTGGTTTGAATTTCTCCCAAACAATTAGCCAAGGATGTCTTCAATTTATTATATGAACATATTTAAGCCTGTGTTACCATTGAATCAATCCATGCGAACGTCATTTTCACATTGAAGGATAAGGCAAATCAATACATAGTGTAGCATTTTCAAGAACAGTACAGTTGCACATAGCTCCAGACGACATATTTCTACTCTTAGTTAGTGCCACATTTGAAAACTACTGCAACATATCCAAACTCAGAGCTGTCTTAAAATACATGTATCTCCAGGATCGAGTCTTGGGTCTCTGGGAATGTAAATACAGCACCATCCAGTAAGAGCAGTTCTTCCTCAAACTGCATTCACCCTCTTCTGTAGCCTGCAGGCAGCTCCATGCCGTAATACCACACCCTCCAACCACAGTTCCTGAATCATGACTTATGCTAGTAACGACAACAGGGGACAACCGGCCTAGTGAGTCAGATATTCTCGCAACATCTGACAGAATTCTTCTATTTTTGTTTCTATTGCAAGCGAGATGTACCCTGTATGAAAAAAAAATCCAGCATAGGGTTCTACAGAAGGCCTTTAAATTTATATAACAACCCAGAATTTATGAATACCGTATTTCACTGCATTATCGTCACAAATTTTTTGCCAAATTTATTGCAAAAAATTGTAGGTGCAACCATATTCGAGGAAAATTACAGTGGTATTTTTTTTTTTAACTTACATTTTTGTTACTGAACCTATTTATATTAAAGTAAGTCAGAAATACTGATGTATGAACTCTAAAACAATGGCAAATTTATGTAACTAACTAGAACTTGGAGGTTAGGTTGGCTTTGTTTGGCAACCTAATTTTGTGAATAATTATTAAAGATGCACATTTGGTGGGAACACATTTCATGATCAGCAGTATTTACCGGTACTTAACTAGTAAAAGTTGTGAATAAAAATTTATTTGTAAATAGACATTCTTGGATATTAGAAAATCTATACATACTGTAATTTTACAAGTTTTGTTTTTCTTGAAGTTTGTGTTTTCTGCTTCTGAAAGTCATAGTGTAAAATATCTAAATTTTTTTTTCTGACATTTTAAAATATTTTGTGAAGTAGAAAGTGATTTACAATAATGATGGAACAATTTTGTTGCATTTTCACTACCATTTATTACAGTTGCTGTGTTTACGAACATATTTTTAATTTTGCGACATAATAGATATGGTACGTTCAGCTGGGAGAGTCCACGCGCGAGACAAACACACAAGATGGCAGACTGTTAAACTAATAGCACCATGAAGTTCCACTTTCATTCCAGCAGAATATTTTGATACTAACTATAATCAATTGTTGCGGCAATCATTTTGTTATAACAGTGTTGTACTTTGTACTCCAACGTAGTTAACATCTCTGGTGGAGAAACGTAAACAAAACATTGCAGTGTGTTGATCATGTGATGAAAGTATTTTTACCTTTTCTGTCATTTTAAAAATTAGATGCAACAATTACGCAATGACAATTACGCGATCAAATTGGTATTTTAAGGGCAGCAATTTTATGAGACAGTGATTTTACAAATAAGCAATTTTACGAGGTAGAGATTTTACAAGGCCTTGCAAAATCAGGGTTATACTATATGGTAAAATGAATCAAAGGTATGTGAAACTGGTTAAACTAAGATGAAGACTACCAGACTGCAACATATTTACGAACTCTTGTTGGAGTTGCAAAGTTTCCTGCAGGGTTGCTTCTCCTGTCATCACATTATTCATGTAGGTATCTGAAACAAGAACTGAAGCATGAGGAAAACTGCATCTCTCATCCTCAGCTAGCTGGTGAAGCGTATTAATGGCCAAAAAGGGAGCTGCAGACATACCGTATGTAATCGTCTTTGGGCGATATTCCTGAATTGGGGCACCTTCCCTGAAACGGTACAGAATCTGATTGGGTATAGTCATGCTGCCGACAATCCTTAAGCACTTCCCGGTACATTTGCTATATGGCGATTGAACGCAATGTGGTGAAGTAGCAAGCGCAGAATAAGATCACTGACCTTGCATTGTAATTTCTTTCCACAAAACAAGGTACGTCATATCATTATGAGACAACGTGGAAGAAGTTCTCGCAGAAGTATCAAAACCATCCTCAGTTTACAGATTGTGCTTTCTGGCTTCAACATTCCATTATGCGGTATACAACAGGCAGAACTCACCCCAAGCTCAGAAATCAGTATGTATCACCTCAATGTGGCGTGAAGCGAGGTAGTCTTTCATGAAGTCGTCGTAGAGAATCATTAGTGCAGGGTGACAACCAAGTTTTAGTTCTAAACGCTGCAAATGGCAGAGAACCTGTGACCTTAACTGTCCCAGTTATGGAGCAGATGTCTTGAAGGGTAATGCCACAGTGTAGCATCATCCACCCGGCCCCAGATTATGCATTTGTCTAAATATTTCTCAACATTGTCGTTTATCTGCTGCATCAGGAACCACTGTAGGAACTTCCTCTAGCTTTCCAAAGCTTTAAATAGTGTCCTCCAGAGGCATGAGCGAAGCGTGAAGACTTGCAGCAAAGAGAGATCTTGCACACTGTCGACTGAATTTTTCTCAGGACCAGCCATTTTAATGACATGGGAGAGCCAGGATCTCCTTCAATTCTACCATCTATCAGTAGGAGAGGAAACAGCTCTGCTCCCAGGAGCAGATCTATACAATGGGGTTTTCCAAAATGGAGGTCTGTCAGTTTCAGATTGGACAGAAGTCCCCAATGGTCGACAGCAAGATCACTATCAGTGTTTGGCAGTGTATCACTGATCTTGTTTAACACTAGTGTGTCAACTAGGTATATCAAACAATTTTTATTGATTGGCTTAAGGTGACATGTAGTGATTCACTTCACAGATGGAACAGGTACATCAGACAGTGCATGCACTGCAGAATAAGAACACTTACACAGAAGCAGACCTAGCTTCTGCACACAACAAGAAGTTATGAAGTTGGCCTGAATGTCAGAGTCCAGAAGAGCTTGACAAGCCTGAATAGTTTTGTTTGCATCTCTTACCCCCAACCCTTGCTGCAGCCCCCAGTGCTTGCCAATGTTGATGTGGGTGGCTACCAACCTGCTCATTTCTTGCAAATTCCTCCATGGTAGGGATTCCTTTTATACGTGGAGTGTGAGCTGTTGGTGGTGCCTCTTCGAAGTGGACTAAGATATGATACCATGCGCCACACGTCTTGCAGTTTTGCTTTTGAGAAACAAACTACAGCCTTGTGAAACTGATGCTAACAATTAATGCACAAGTTGTGCATTACAAATGCAAGCCGTTCTCTTTAGGAGGTACGACTAAACTGTAGGCATTCTCACAATTATTGATGTCGTTCCTGACATCAGGTGTATTGATTGCATCACTTCCTTCAAGTGCTCAAGAAATGAACGCTTAGAGTGTGAGTGCTGCCTAACCAATTCACCCGTAGATGATTGACTCAGTTTCTGAACTAATCTAGATTTTTGTCCACCACCCATGGCCTTTATTTAACATTCACTGTCATTTTTCCAAGAAAGTTAGAAATTTTCGTAAAGTGGGTAGGTCTGAGGGATCAACAAATGTCAACTTCCACTCTTTGCAAAGATTCAGAAGAGTCTTGTTTAATTTCCACTCCAGTAAGTACAGTAATCTTTCAGGTTAAAGTCTATGTTTAATGATTCTTTCAATTTAACCAATGTATTTTTTGACCCCCCCTAAAGTTCTAAATATACTTTTATCATTCAGTTTAAAGACCCATTCAATTAAAGGACAATATTTTTAAGTTCCTTGAGAGTCATTAAACCAGAAGATTACTGTATAATACTACGGGATCCCAGGTGTTCACAGGTACTGTACATCCAGCAGCAACATTTTCGTGAATAATGGAGATCAGGTAAATGAAAGTTGAAGAAGTTATTGAAACTGCTGGTGTATTTGCCAATTAAACTTCAGCAGTTGAAGCTTTTTCCAAGCTACAGTTGAGCCCCACAACTACGACATTGGCTACTACGACAACACAGAAACGTTATTATTCTCAATCCCGTAAAAAAAAAATTAAAATTTTCATGATTTAAAAGGAATAAAATGGAAAAAGTTAACATACTGCAAGCATGAAAGATTATTAAAATACTGCATGTTCAATAGAACTGAGCAAAAATTAGAGGTCTCGAATTTTTGCAAATGGGAAGTAACTGCGATAAAATGTGAAAGTCTACTATGTCTGCTATAAAATGCTAAATGCTCCATGCCTGCGCCTAGATCCTTGGCGGTGTAGCCGGGCGCATCAGCCCGCTGCTCTATTGCTTTAGCCTAGATCGTGGTATGGTTGACAAGTGGGATGAAGAGAATTGCTCGGACACTCGCACAATAAGAATACACCCTTTCTCTCTCCCACAACCACCTTGTAGATAAACACAGCCAACTTGCAACTCGTGACCCTGAACGAAAAGAGATAAAAGCCATGGCGCTGATGCCAGACACACCCAAAACACTTCTGTTCAGCTCAAATGATGACACGGCTATTTGGAAAAAGAACTGCATGTTCTGACTGAATAATTGTGGACATAGGCAGTTTCTTCACTAAGAATTATTGTCGCCCGCTGAGTTTGCTATACACGAGTCTCTCTCACACACACGCACGACACAAGGAATGCCTGGAGGATAAGAAAGCTGTCTCTTTCACACAGGCACGCACAGGGAGCGAGGGAACGGGGTAAGTGACCTTTTTAATTTGTCTTGTGACGAGTCTATTTGGATAGCTGAAGGGGGAGAAAGAAAAATTAAAAACTAAGAAAAAAATCATCGGTGGGCCATGAGCGAAAACAAGCATGTCTAGCTTTACACTGCTTTTCAACAAACAGTCAGCCTAGATTTCGTAGCGTTCAAACGTAGGTCAGACAAGTTTCCTATCGGCACACTTCCGAAATAAAATCACAAATATGTGAAATTACTCAAAATCAATGTGGACACGTGCGCCCACTTCTGTTACGACTAATATTGACTTCGAACTAAAAAAAAATAAAACTACACTTATCAAACTGATTACTACAAGTACTACAGTTGAACCCCTGAATTACACTTCTCAAGGGACCAGTAAAAAAATGGTGTAAAATGCAGGAAAGTGTAATCTGAGGGAAGGTTATTATGTAAAATCATTAAATGGGACCAAATACAAACAGTGTAAATGGCAGGAAAGTGTAGAATCAGGGGGTTTAATTCAGGGGTTCCACTGTACGTCAAAAGTAACACAACATTCACCTTCTCTCTTTATCTTTTTGTGCCGGCGAGTTGTGTTTACATTTCAGTAATACATTTTTAATTTATGGTGCACACTAGAGCATGGCAAAAGAATAGCCTCCCTCTTAGTTCTTGTGCTGTCAGCCACCATGTTTTTTCGACTGCGTACCTAGAACTAAGGTTAATTCTACTACAGGTTTGGCACAGGGAAAATTTCTGCTACTTGAGCGCTGGTATCGCTAATGCACCAAACTGACCAATCACAGAGCTTTCCTGAATTTTAAGTTACATTTAGTTGATAATTTAAAATGCTAAATTGGTTTCTTTTCACTTTAAAATTAAGTTACAGTAAATGACAAATATAATTTCCATGTTTATTTAAATTTAATTTTACTACAGTTTCGTATTTATCTGGTCTCTTAGCGATCGAAGTGAAACTAGTGGCAGAAACGTATTTTCTTTCTAACCTGTAGTAGAATTAACCTTACTAGAACCCTGATGTCGTTCATCAGCCGCACGGCAGCTGCCACCAAGCAGCAAATACGTCATAAGAATCTAGGCAAGCGCACTATAATGCAACACTGTCTTGTCTTTACATGCCACTGCATTCATCGCTCGCACTCGCTACTAAACTATTGTCTGTTCTACGCTTGTGACCTTAACACGAACTTAGACCAAAACATATTTTTAAGGGGTAGAAGTCGGATAGTTCGGAAACTACGACAACACAACTACAACAAATCTCTAAAATCATGGCTTCTTGTAGTAGTGAGGTTCGACCATACCTATAAATTTTCTTCCATCAGAGGATGGGACTGTATTAGGGATAACTGTTCTCCTTATAATGAAAACTGCAAATAAGAGAGCCGCTCAATATTGCTCAGGTGAGCATAATTTAAAACCACTGCCTCAGAAAGATTAGAGAAGTCTTGTCAACTCTTCATATTCACACTAAAATCGGACACTTGACAGTGGATAAAGCTATTATTAATGCTTGCGGACAGCAATTTTCAGGGTGGCTAGCAAAGCCTGTTAAAAAATTCCCTGACTTTTCCCTGACTATCCCAGATCAGCTGTTCTTATTTCCCTGACCAACAAAATATCAATAAACTGAACAAGGTTGTATAATCACGACAAAAATTTTTTTTTGTGTAAATATCAAGAATCGTTACTCATCAATGATGACTAATGCTGCTGTATCTCCTCCTGCTCCCCCTCGGGCCCTCACTACTCCGTTATCCGTCTTGCCTGAACTTCTCTCTCACACTCCTCCACGTGTCCTTATCTCAGCTATGCAGTTTGATACGCGATGTGGCATAGCAATGGTAATTTAAACCTTTTATGAAATTGAAAATTTAAGAAAAATCGACCGTATTGAAATTTTATTTGTGAGTGCTTTGCTGTAAGAAACACGCCGCTAAACATAGATACAATCCCTCCTGAATGTCCATGCCAGACAATAAACATTCACCCTCCCACCCTGCCCCCCGAACAAGCCAGATTGTGCTTGCATGCGCGCGCATCAACTGCCGACTGTCTGATAGTCACGTGCAACTAGCATCCTGTCTCGCCACAAAGCAGAGTCATGTGTTTGTTTTTCCTCCCCCACTCGGCACCCTCGTTACAGCACAGGAAAAAAAAAAGGGCCCTCGGTACAGCACAGGAAAAAAAAAGGACCAGCAGTCCGTAAAAGAAAAAAAATCCAGCGCTATCTCATCTTTTTTTCTCTAGCTGCAGAATGAGCTCGGCTTGACCTTGACGACTTCCACTGTATTATTGATCACTCGTCATGAGGCTATGAAAGCACTGCAGCTAAAAACGGCCTACAATGCAAACACAACAGTCCCGTCGCCGTGTGCGGCATGTTGACTGATACAGTTTTTGTTTTATGCTCGCTCGACAGTGGAGCAATAAGAGCGACTGCAGCCAGCGCGCCGAGAGCCATTTCATCTCTATTCGCAGTACAGAGCATTAAACTGGTGCGTTGTACATAGTTTCGTGATTTTTCCAATAGGCCTACAACTTTTAGCGACAAGTAATCCAGTCATTATTTTATGTGACAGCACCTTGAAAAGTCAGTTTTTTGCCCTTTTGAGTGGCTCTAAATTCGTGTTCATAATAGGTGTTCGAGTTTTTAAAAACTACAGACTTTTTTAAAAATGTTTGCTCTCTAATACACACTTTTATTAGTATCGCGTAGATGCTTATAATGGTGACAGGCAGTAACAGTTCTTGCGCAGTAAAAAAAAGACTCAATGTCTGTACTGAAAGGTTTAAAAATTGTTGCCGTATACATTCACGAGTTGTTCTGCTGTGATCTGAATGTGCTTCGCGCCAAGACAAGCAGGATGAATCACGTGCGCACGAGCTGCCCGAAGGCACGCTAAGGCCAGCGGCCCGGCCACTCCCCTCCCCCATCCTACACAACCAGACCGAGGACGCCACTCTGCCACGCACGTCTTGGTGGGGGATTGTGGGGTACCATTTTACTTGGAAGACACCTTTTCATCATACTAAAATATAATTTCAATGAAAACTTTTTTTATGTCGGTAATTGTTCTACATATTTGTTAGAAAAAAAAACACACTTAAAATTTTTTTTATTTGGGCGAGGGGGGTCAAATTTAGTTACCTCGGGTCTAACGACATCTGTGATCTAACGACACAATTTTCTGGCACCATGCAATATCGTTAGATAGAGGGTTTACTGTAGTTGTTAAAACTACAAGATACCAAAGCAATAGTGCAATTATGGAATAATAATAAATAACAAATTTTAAATATGATTTAAGTTCATAGCTAGGCAACGTGATTCCCAAACGCAATAGTTTTAAAACTATATTCCTCGAGGTTAGCGATGGGTTATTTACTGTGGGGAACAAACATGCAAATTTATTTAATTTATCATACCTCCCACCTCAACTTTAGTTATGGGAGGTTTCATCTGAAATTAATTTTCATTTAACCTTCGCAAACGATAAAATATTTTCTTTCACTTACATTTTGTGGAAAAATGTCAACTTCGTACAACCCTATTACAACATTTTTAATTCATTTGAATTCAATAAAACTATAACAGAAATTTCCTAAATGTTAGTCACATACCATATTTATTTGTGTATAACAGGCACTTTTATTCCAAAACAACTGATAAAAATTCAGGGATGTGGAAAATAGAAAAAAAAAACCATGAAAGAAAGGGCAGTGGGCAAGAGTAGGGAGAAAAAAAAAGGCCAGGCAGTTGGAGATTGGGAGGGGAGTGACCAGCTATCTTTTCCTGGGAAAGGAAGGAAGAAAGAAAGAGCATCATTCTTTTTTTTTTCCTTCCCCCGCCCCCTCAAACACGCCAGTAGAGATAAAAAAGGCAAGCTTGCTGCTGTCACTGGCATGTTATTTTAGGGGTTAGGGTATCTCAATGGCTTGGCAGGGGAGGGGGGACATGCTGGAAGCTGCTGGCACAGTAGAGCAAGAGAGAGGG
Source organism: Medauroidea extradentata (assembly GCA_003012365.1). Classification (NCBI taxonomy): domain Eukaryota; kingdom Metazoa; phylum Arthropoda; class Insecta; order Phasmatodea; family Phasmatidae; genus Medauroidea; species Medauroidea extradentata. The sequence continues at coordinate 890 of PNEQ01000727.1, read as the reverse complement.
AATGTTGTTCAGGCACACACGCAAGGCTAGGGCTGGCAGACAGCAAGCGACCTTGGCAGAGAGACAGGCGACCCCACCCCTCCTGCCTCACCACCACCCTCACTGCTTTCACACTCTTAACCAATGTGAATATTTCCTTTCTTCCCCCCTCCTTCATTGACCCCTAAATTACAGCGTCCCTCGTGCAGTTTCACAGCTCGCTCGGCTCAACTTTCCGTGTTTTTTTACATACTAGCGAGGCATTAAATTTTTTTCCCTGTAACTTTGACGCACCCTTGTAGGTGCTTAGTTAATATTTTACGCTCGGCCCCGTAATTTGCTTATTTTGAGAGTTAGGCCTATTGTATTTACGCCCAAGGGGACCTCTAAATACATATTGTGAGCCGTGTTGTCCATAAACGTAATATTAAGAATATTGTAAAAGTTGTATTTACCGTTTTTGTGATTGTACTTGTTGATGCCCGCCCACCATATTGTAAACATACAGGCGGTAAAAAATTATAAAAGTAAATACATGTAAATATAGGCATTCACGTAACTATCTTGGATTTGTGTGTCTAATTTATTATTTGCGATATTTTTTCAACAACACGGACATTTCTGTCAGCACCGCGGGCTTTAACGTATTTTTGGCCGAGTTGTAAAGGAATTCGTGGGTGTTGGGGTGGCGCGCCTGCGGGTCAGCAGACAACCTCCTCTCTCGCGGCCGCCATCTTCACCACCCACTAACGGTACTTCAGCCCCCCTCAGGGGTATATAAGGCGGGCGTTTGCCTAGCTAAATCGACAGTCTAGGGCTCGGGTCTCCTCCCCGAGCAAGCCTAGGCACCTTCCCTTCCTTCTAGCAGTGGGTTGATGCCTGGTAAGGAATCGGAAACCTGCTCTCCCTCT
>PNEQ01000726.1:0-31636 GCA_003012365.1 Medauroidea extradentata | reverse complement strand
GGTTTCTGCCCGCTCCAAACAGCTTGCGTTCCGTTGATCTGATTGGTAGGTCCAGCTGGCGACATAGTGGTGCTCCGATAACAGACACATCAGCGCCTGTATCGACTTTAAAAGAAACAGTTGTCCCAAGCACTTTGAGCTGTACAAACCATGGGTCTGAGCAAATTTCCAGGGCTACCTCACCCATATAATAATACTCGTTTGTCTGTGTCTCTTAGGCAGAGGGTGTCTTAAAGCCCTGCTGCTCCCCTCTCAATTCGTGGACGTCCCCCTGGCCGCAACATCTACCAAAGTGCCCTAAACGTCCACAGCGATAGCACTTGGCCCCGTTCGCCGGACACTTCAACCACTGGTGCTCTTGTGTACCCCCACATCGTGAGCACTTATACGCACTTCCTTGTCTGCCAGCTCTATCCTGGCGTACACTACCCCTCATCCCCTTATCCTTATCTCCTCCTTTTCTATCCCGCTCGCGGTTGCTGTGCTGCACTACCTCCACGGCACTCGACTGGGTCCGGACGAGCTGCTGCTGTTGCCGCACCAGTTCCGCCTGCCGGATACGCTTAATAGCGCGGTCTGTCGTTAAGTCTTGGTCCGGTTGTAACATTTCCGACAGCTTATCATCGGCCACACCGATGACTAGTACCGTTGTGATGAGTTCCTCTTTGAGGTCCTTCAAATCGCACGATTCGGCCAATGTGAAAATATTGTTAATAAACACATCCGCCGGCTCCCCTTCTTGCTGCTTACGTTTGAAAAATTTTGCCTGCTCGTAAATCACATTCTTCTGAACCTTGAAGAAGGAGTCAAACTTCCCCTTTACCGTCTTGTACTTGCTCGCATCTACTTGGGATAATCCAAAGTATTGGAGTATGTCCTCCGCTTCCGGCCCCATACAATATACTAGCATGTTGACCTGACTCTCCTCTGGTTTGGTGTGCAGTTCCGACGCCACTTTGAATCGCTCGAATCGTTTGAGCCACTTCGGCCAGTCGGCCGGTGTCCTAAAGTCGAAGTTGCCCGGTGGCACGACCTGAAATTGAGCAGACGCCGCCATTTCTATCTCCTCCAGACAATGGAGGTTAGCCGACCACTATCGCCCGTCACTTACCGATGCGTAGTTGCACGCAACCACCGGAAAAAAAGCACTCACGTCGCACGAAACAATTCGCGAAGTCGCTACTGACACGAATTGAGACGGATAATACCGCTGCCACCATGTTATGTCGGTAAGTCACCACGCTCGTTCGCATGACTTGTACGCGCGTCCGCCATGTCCTTCAACTGTCCTTGCCTCGCACTCGTGCCACCTTAACCTGGCACAATGTTTACTAACCTACCTAACACTACAATATTTTTATGGGACGTAATTTTCAAAATGTTTACATCCCCTTGCATCACAGGATTTTCTTCATTGTGACTTTATAACTACAGTAATTCCTCACCAACTGCAAAGGATAGGCCTACACACTTTAGAGAAACTGCATTTGAAAAACCAGTTTAGAAGCTTAGAATTGTTGAAATCGTGTAGATTTGTTTTGATGAATCTTGCTTCAGGAAAGTACAATTTGCCATTTGATAGCTGGTTTCAAGTTAATATTTTGAGAGCTGTGAGTTAACATTTAATAATTTATATAGCCTGCCTAGATTTGTCAACACCACTTGTGTTAACATTTCTTGGTTGGACTGCCATTCACCTTCCTGGCTGGCAGAAACAATTGGTTGGCAAGCAAAAGGCAGCTTTAATTTGTATGTTTGTATGATGGAAGTGGCAGAGTGAGAAAGGAAAGGAAAGGACGACATATGATCTTTGAAAGATTTTTGCAATGGGGATGTATGACAAGATGAGTTTTCATGGATATAGGCAAGCAATGGCGTATATCCATGACTACTCATCTTGTCATATGGCCATATCAGGGCACAGTGTTTACTGCTTTCACTGTACATCTACTCTTCATCCCTGCCACGTGTGGTATTTATGACACATGTACTGTGTGAAATAATTCACAATTCTGTGATAGCATGTTGAGAGGAGTCTCTAGTAAGTTTTTTCTTGTGAAATCAGTGTTGGCACGTATACGCACATGTCCGTGAATAACTGTTATGGGTAGATAGTTTCTTTCCAGAAAAGATAAAAAACTATTATCTGTAGATGCCACTATGTCATTAGAGAGAAAAAGTAGTGAAATAGGCTAAAAATGGCACCTTTATGTCATTGGCACTCACACTCCTGTAGGCAAAGAATAAAAATACATCCTGGAGTCTGTAGTACAAATACAATAAGAACATACTGTACTGTTGTAGATAATAATTTGTGTGCTTTTGGACTTCACCTGGGCGCTTATTCCGTAACTGTTTTGTGTTCACATATGTTCCTTACGGAGATACAGTCACCACGTGACTATCGTTACGAGACTAATTCGTATTCTGTAACTCTTCATGGCGCCATAGCTGACGTTCAAACAATTTGTGAGTGACTTTATGCAACAGCAGCTAGGGAGGTGGTGTTAGCGGGATTGTGTGCGTGAAATTGTAAATATGGCAGTGGCATTGCGAAGGTTAGGTTTCTTATATGAGCTCGATAATAAGGAAAAGTGTAGGCAAATGTGATTGATGTGGAGACAAATATGTGCTACCGTAAATCCGTTCACAGAAATGGACGAAGATCAATTTAGGCAATTGTTCATACACGAAAAATAAAAACATTTTGGTATCAAAATTTACCTCTGAAAAAATCCTTATTTTCCCTCATGAAATTCAACATTATTTCGTACTGCCAAACAGTCGTTCTCTTAGAACGGAACTTCGTAACTTCTGCCTCCATTTCACAAAGTTGATCCATTACCCAACCTTTAACCTAAAAACACGTTCACGTTGCTGCACAGCAAGATGTAAATCATGTGGCCGCGTGTTACTACTAATGGCCAGAAATATAACATATTTTAATGGTTTTGGAAAGGTGCCTACAATGTTGCCAAACCTATATCAAAGCTGTTAAAGAACGTTACAAAAATGGTTAACAGAATACCATTGAAAGGCAGTCACGTGTGACTGTATCGCTGACGCTATCAAAAGTCAGTAACGGATGACTGACGTTACCGAGGAGAAGTTACAGAATAAGGCCCCTGGAGTGATTTTGGAAAATAAGAGTTCAGAAGGGTCGGACCATCCTGTGTATGTTTTTACAACTGCACAATCTCACGTGTCATGTTAAGAAAAACCATAACACAGCTCTCATACAACCCAGTTTTTTTAGAAACAAAAATTTTTTTGTATTTTGAGGAAGTGTTCTACAGATCATGTAATTAAAAGCACAATTTCAGTAGCCAGAGTTGATGAGGGATTACTGTACAAAAAAAAATGCAAAAACTTAATTTAACCTTAGGCTTAAACATGATGTTGACTTATGCACAAAACTATAATGCCCTTAAGAACAAAAAATAAAATAAGCAGCTGCAATAGCAATCAGTATCATAAAAGTGGAAATAAAATGTCATCTCTGTGCATAGTTGAGAGCTGTCGTGCAAAATTCCATATTGTCATACCAAAGCAGCAAGCACATTATCAATGTTTAAACATGTAGCCTTGCACTGCACAATTCATTTATTCATATAATTAATTATATTATGGCCGCTCATACTATTTTGCTGTACTGTATGTAAATTTGGTGGGTAGCTTTTTTCTTTGCGCTCAGTATTTTAGGAATCTCTCCAATTATTTACGGTCACTGGGTAGCTAATTACAGATGGGTAATGTCTAAAAGTGAAAGAAAACATGCTGAGAAAATTGACTTGAAAGTGGATTTGTAGAACACTTAATTTTTTGCCATATACACAAAATTAATATTCCATTGCTCCACAAACAGTTGCATTTAATCATTCATTTTAATTTTTGATAGTATTTTAAATTCACAAATGGTGTTTACTTAACACTGGAATCCAAAACCACATTTTGCACCCTCATTTATTATGAAACATTCATGATGGTTTGTGAAATTTTATAAGTGTTAAATCATGTAATTTTTATTCTCAGCTGTTATAGAAAGTTAAAACTAGAATCAGAAAATGTAATATACTCTTTCTTTCCTACATGTGTTGTTCCAACAACCTGTCTGTAGAAGTATGCTAGTTCAAAGGATACATTTCCATGGCTGTATCTAGTGACTACACATTTCACACCTGTAAGGCATTTAGTATTGTACCACAACTACCTGGTAATTTGTGTGTTTAGACAATGGTGTTAGCTGTCATTTTGTCAGTTGTCTTACCAGATAATAAATTGCATGTTTGTTGTTTGGGAATACAGTTATGGAAACAGTGTATTAGACATTTGTTAAATGTTTCCTACTGTTCAAGTTTATGATAATGCAACTAGCAGAATTCTTGAGTTCAATGGGACTGCATTTGGTTTGTACTGCAACATTGAAAATATTTATTATAATATGTGGCATTCTGATATCACAACATACAGAACCTGAATCCTGTAAAAGGAAAAAAAAATGGTTACAATAAATTGTTTAAACATCATTAGTTACAAAACTTGCTTTGTTTCATTTATATTTCCTTTCTGGCATCTAGTGTTTAAGTAGGATTGTCATTAGGAAACACATACTGTATGGTACAAGAAATGTATACTGTTGGTGTAATTTGTATGAGGTGTCACTATAATAGTGTAACATATTTAATTTAGAAAACATATTTATTGAGCTCAATTGGATTGTGTTATGCATAAACCGACTGTGCTCCAATTTTAGTTATGAGTAAAACATATTTTAAGTTTTTTGAAACAGTTTTATATAAAGTACAAAATTTTGTCCTATAAAGTTATTATTTATAACAGCAGGATATAGGATTAAAATATTTTTGTTAGACTGTTTCAATGCTAAAAAATATACTATCATATACATTAATTAACAACTGGCGCATAGTCGGTTAATGCATAACACGTCCAATTAAAATTCACATTTTGTTAGTATTTTTTGCTGTGCCATAACTTGTAGGTTGCTTCTTTTGCTATATTGGAACTTAGATTTCAACCAACATGCCTTTGTTCCCAGCAAAACTACGCCTAAGATGTGAGACAGAGCAGGCACAGCCAAGTGCAGTTGTGCTTTGCTACACCTTTTACAGTTAAGATTCTGTTTTATTCTGCCACCATCCTTCACTGAAACACGCTATGTATGTAGTGTATCCATCAGCTCTGCTCAGCTTCCCAGAGCCACTAATAAATTTGTGTACGCCATTGCAGCTAGTGTTATGCACTTAAAATATGCATTTTCTTTTTGTTCTGGTTTTCCTAAATGTACCACCTTGATTCCCACATTCTCTGTGCGGCTGACAGTATATTTTCATAGCCACCAAACGAGCGAGGTGGCACAACGTTAACATGTTGAACTTGCATTTGATTCCCGGCTCCGGCCATTCTGAGTTCGGTTTTCCCTGGTTTCCCGAAATCACTACAGGCGAATGTTGGGATGGATCCTTAGCAAAGACCATGACCGACTCCTGTCCCAGTTCCTATTGTTCCACTAAGTTGTGTATTACCATTCTCTAATAACCTCGCTGTCGACAAGACGTAAAGCTCACTTACCTTACCATAGCCACGATAACGACCTGTATCTCACCTTTATTACCGAGACCAAAGAACAAAATCTACTGTATCTAGGGTCAGAATATAGTTCCTTCAATGCCAATTAATTTACTTGTTTTGTATGAGAAAATGTACAGTATAGAGCTGTGCTAGTGAGTGTGTGGTGTGTGTGGATTCCATCTCAAGCAGCCTCCATTCGAAGATGCCATCGAGATCCAACTTGCCAGCTTCACAATGGTGAGTACCTATTTATTTTCCAAACTATCACTTTTATATTCTGGATTCAGGATAAAATTTTACTATTTTGATAGCAGATGCAACCAATGTAACGGTACTAAGTATTGAGAAGGTCAAAGCTTTTACTTGTAGTATTTCAGGGTTGTATGATTGGTAAGAAGGCATAAAACAGTATCAAATGTATTACTATTGAATTAATGTAAATATAATATATTAACTTATATATTGCATTAATATTTCACAATTGTTTTCACAACATAATAATTAATAAGTGCTTTAAGGCTTTTCAAGTTCACATTTATTGAAGAATGGCATCCTGTAGCCAACATGGTTGCCAAAGTTCACGCAACGCCACCAGGTAACAGGACATATTTCCCTTCTAGTTCAGCTCTCGGGATGTATAGGAATATAAACAATACCATGTGGATTAGGTAGTATACATTAGTTTATATAATCACTTGTAGTGCTTGAGACACTGTGTAATTAGTTTGAATGTTAACTAAATATTTTAAAATGGTAAATATGGCAACTCGAAGCTCAACATCAGAAAATAACTACCGGTATTAGAAGCAACGTAGTGGAGCTTGTTAACCATTATTATTGTATCAGTTCATGGGACATACATGCAAGTAAACATAGCCATATGGGATTTGAGATATTGGTTTAAAAGGATGCTTATATTTCAGGAAATACGTTTAGAAATGATAAATGTGACGTTACATGTCAGTTTCCTCAGAGACAATATAATAGGTCCTATTAAACTGCAGTCTAACCAAACTTCTACAAACTCCAACTCTATGACAATCCAAAGAGCAAATTAATATGATAAAAACCACGTCTTGTCGCTTCTGTTACTGTTTATTTATTCTGTGCCGCCGTTGTTCTGATTGTTCGTGTACACAGCGTGGCTGTAATTACTGAAAAACATAAACCGATAAAATTTAACAGTGCAGTGCAACGAATAGTTAACGTCACCAGGACAATCTCAGTGCTTCACAAAAATATTCACGAGAAAATACTGAAGGTCACAATTGGATCGTGTTCGGTAGCCGAATAGACTGTAGACATTTTCGGCAGCTTGCGAAATGCAATTCTAAAATAAGTACAGTTTACCTAATTACTTTATTGTATAAACCTGGGGAATTGACTTAGGCATGTTTATGGCAAAATTTTTATTTTCGTTATACATATTTTCATGACCTCTTGTTTAGTAATTTGTTGTAAAATAATGTTGTTAAATAGAGGTTTCACGTATTTCGACCTAACGTTTTCTTTAAGCATGAATATAATAATTTAATGAAGATGGAAATAACATGTATTCAGCAAACATGTTAAAAAAAATTCTTGTCAGAAAACAGATTTCTCTTTTCTTTTTAAAACTGATAAGTGTAAACATTGACATAGGCCACTTTGCTTCACAAGTCCCTTTGACAGGTAATGGAATGTAAACAAAACTTGTACAGCTGTTAAAATCACATGGTGGCATATGAATACATCAAAATCTATTTTCGTGGATGAACACTTGTGCACAACCCCTAGAATTGTCAAAAAAGTCCAACGTTATCCTGAATCCAGAGTATTGCTTGCTCTTCAGGCTTACTAAGTTTTTATTTGTGTGTGTTCATTTGTGAATTGGTTTAATTAGGTATTACTACATTATCGAATTAACGTAACTTTAAACATGTTTTGTCAATTTTAGGCAATTTCAAAAAAATTTCTTAAAGTTTGTCTGGTGCCTATTCCAAAAATAATAATAATTGTATATTACGGTCCTAATAAACTGATTACCTGCATATTCTAAATAGTCTAAAATTAAAAATGTTTTTTTTTGTTTGTTAAAAATATTGTTATATTATCTCACTTTCTTGTCAGTTTGTCTTTTTGGTAACAATGAGATGTTCAGTAACAATGAACAATATATCTTGTTTGTTTCGCCAAATTTTGTTATCATTTTAAATAGTATAGGATCCCGCCATAAAACGACCTTCACCGAGCTGGTTAATTGATGGAAAGTATTTAAAATTCAATTTACTATGTCAACAAATACATTGCAAGTGGGTTGTCTAAAAAATTTCAGTCCAGAATATGATTAATTAACAATTTTAAAAAATGTTTTTTAAACATGTCACTGGTTTGGATAATAGACAAATTCCATACCAATCGAGAGTATGAAGCCCATAGAATATGCAAACGTTAGGTTGACTATTTTATTCCCGTCACAATTGTTGGGTAGGCAGGTATAAACAGGTAAATCAATACTAGTAACTTGCACCGGTCTGGTTAATTAATTAAAATTAAATGAAAATAAAGATTATTTCATTACGAACACAGTGGTATAGGGTTGTCTGCGAAAAAAAGTGAAATATTGCCCCGAGTGAATATGTGCGACTGAGGGGTCCCAACGAACCATCCCATGCTATTTGTACTTGAAAATGAAAAGGATAGCGATAGACTCGTACATGTTGTACATCGTTTTGGAGTAGAATATTAAAATAGAAAACAGTATGAAAATAGAGGAATGCATTTTAATTTTTCTTTTTTTATAAATTAATTATATATGTTGTGTGTATATATTATGTGACATTAAGGTATATATACTGTACATCTTTAGTAAATAAGAAGGTTACAGTAATCCATACATAACACTAATCTTGCAAATTTTATTTCTATTATTAGTAGACAAATTAAAAACCACAATAAAAAAATCTTCTTTTTATTGTAATAAAATATAAATACAAAAGTTTTTAAATTTTTTCAGATTATTCAGGTTCCGAGTCATCTGACATATAACTGTGATCTCCAACTTCTGAACATTCTTCATCATCGCTTTCTGTTTCAGTTTCGACAATGTCTTTCTTCTATCCTTAAAGGTGTATGATCCCCAATGAATCCTAATGGTTTTAAATATTCATCTAATAACCAGCCACAGTTCTCAGGCTGAAGTTTTACGCATAATAGATCCGTTGCATTGAGCCACATACAATTTACGAAAATAGTTAGTAAAATTTTTGAGTCAATGATATCCAGCATGGTGGTATAGAATTCGAGTCAAAGCCTTTTATTATTTTTAAAAATTGCTCGCCGTCTTCTTTAGCAGAGAAATCTCTATATATAAAAATGAAAGCTGACTGATTGACTGACTGACTGACTGACATATCAAACTGCAGCCCAAACCACTGGACCTAGAATCGTGAAGTTTTTTGTAGGGGTTCCCTTCAGGTCGTAGGCGAGCACTAAGAAGGGAATTTTCGAAATTCAACCTCTAAGGGGGTGAAAAAAGGTAAAATGTATTTCCGAAGAAACATTGATAGAGCTGAGTTATAACCAGACAGCCTATCATCGTGATTTTTACTATAATAGGACACACATAAAAATGCATATTAGCCAATTTAAGGATTATTTGAAGTTCAACTTTTAAGGGGCTGAAAAGACCTTAAATGTGTTTCCAATCAACTATCGATATCTATTGAACCCTTCGGGATAGAGAGTTGATATTTGCTTCAAAATATTGCTTACGTAAATACCCAAAAAGTAGTTTTAGGTTTTTTTGAAATTCGACCCCCAGGCAGTAAAAAGGGGCAAAATGTGTTTTTAATTAATCGTCTTTATCTTAGAAACACAATTGACTATCGTCGTGATTTTAACTTTAATTGGTTACTTTTACAAATGTATACGACAGGACTCAAAATCGTTTCGAAATTCTTTATTTAAAGGGGTGAAAATAATTGAAATGTGTTTTCGTTTATCCTTCCGTATCTATCGAATCAATCGAGATATCGAAGTAATCTTTGCTTTAAATTGGTGCTTTTGTAAATATCTCAAGTTACATTTAAAATATATTTTCCGAATTCGGCCCTAAACTTGTTAAAAATGGGGTAATATGAGTTTTCGACTCACATTCAATATATATCGATCCCATAGTTTTTTATATAGAGACGTGATTTTTGTTTAGGATTGATGCTTACTCAAATACCTAAAAAGTAATTTCAGGAATTTTCGAAATTCACCACCTAAGGACGTGAAAAGCGGTGAAAAGTGGTGAAAAGCGTTTTCAATTAATCGTCGATATATCTTGAACCCAGCGGGCTAATGTTGTGTTTTTTACATCCACGAGATACCAATAAAGTATTCTAAAACGTGATTAAAGGGTTTTTCGAAATTTACTCTCATAAGTGGTGAAAAGACCTTGAACGTGTTTTAGATTTATCCTCGATATCTATCGAACCCGTCGAGATATACAATTAATTTTTGCTTCAGGATGATGATTACAGAAATTATTGCAAAACCGTTTTCAGATTTTTCGAAATTTGATTTCTCAATACTGTGCAGGGGTGATATGTGTTTTTTTTAGTGAATGATCGATTTGGATTCGACTGAACGGGCTAGCGATGTGATTTACACTTCAGTTGGATACTTATACAAATGTCTAAGATGTAAATTTAAAATATTTCGAAATTCGACACCCAAAAGGTGAAAAAGCACAAAATTTGTTTTCCATCAACCCACAATATCTATCTAACCAGTAGCGATATTGAGGTGTGGTTCGCGTCAGAGTGATGCTTACGTAAACATTAAAAAAAATATGTATATAATTTTTTTTTATAAGTAACGTGATTATTAAGAATAAAACTTAGTTGGTCAATAATCAAGTCAGACGATCCGAAAAGCAGGAACGAGCAGCGAGAAACAACTTACACAGGAGTTTCACTACAGTAACATATCGAGACGTGGTGTTGTACAACCTCTATGAGCCCAGGACACAGATATCTTATTTTTTTTCAACAAATTTTATTTTCATGAATTGTTTCGACGTTACGTGATGCAGTTGTTTGTCACTCAGGTCTAAATTCCAAGACGTTCTGGGCTCGAATTCCGTTAAAAGCTGCGTGCAAACATTCAATTCTGACACACAAAAACTACAAGGCAGATCTGATTAGTGCAATTTACATGTAGTCTTTAAAATGGGTAAATTGCAGTTCGCTTTCCACTTAGGTTCCTCTACAATATCAGCTGACATATCGTCGGTATACTGCCAAAAGTGATTAAGTCATAAATGCTGTTTCGTTTAAAAACAGTATTAAATTGTAGATATTAACAAAAATGTGGTATGTTACTATACTGTGACACAACAGTACGAAACGACGAATAGACTTTAAATTTGGGCAATTGTTCGTGAACAACATATACATATTCCTAGCATTTTTATAATTTTATCTCATTTTGACTTGGTCACTTTTGGCAGTAAACCGACGATATATCATCTCACTAATCTCAGGTTTGGGGCACCAAATACGTTTCCGCGAAACCTTTACCGTCTGAAACTTTGTAATGTCAATAAAGTTAAAGTGAATATTTTGAAAATATATAATTGAGGGTACCGTCACCAATGGTTGTGCACAGGGTAAACAGATGTTTCTCATTTGATTAACCTCTTACCTTAGGTGTCTGTAATTACCCCACAACGTCAAATAGGCAGGGCTATAAATAAGGCCCAGGCGAAGTCGCTAGTGGCAGGGACAAACTTAAGACTGCTTTTCGTGTGGACAGCTATAGCTACTTATCCTGCTGCAGAATTAGTTCAACTAGCTGCTTGGACATTCTAACACTTGATGACTGAAGTACCAATCTGGTGTACAAGGAGGTTTTTCAATTAAAGTATATATTATCAGTTACAAATAATACTCGCGAGCAAAGCCGCGGGGGACTGCTAGTGTTTCATAAAAATGTGATATCTCGCACTATTCACATTGGTGCAGTTCTTGATTCCATACATACTAACAGTAAATTCTTGAACTGTCTTCATTTTTTCGTCAATGAAAATATCAGCTTCATCTGTTAATGATGCAAAAACTGTTTGATATTTTTCATTTTTTGAAAATAGCTGAAAAGGTTTTACTTTTCCTTCATTATAAAATGCTGCCGTGTAATCGCAACCTGTAAACGCACGTAAGGCGGGAAGACTTTGGTATAATTTGATTCCTAACTTTGACGCTAAATCGGTGCAATTAATGCAATCAACAGGTTGGTTATTAGTCTTTTTTGTTGCTGAAGTGGCAAGCCAAATTCCTGATTCAATAATTTTGTGCATATTTCCTAACAAAATAATTAAAACATCAGTATTAGAGGCTTTAATTAAAATTCTTGAGACTGGTTCCGCTTTAGAAGCATGAAAAATAATCCTTGTATCTGCCTCTTCGTGATGACATTCATAATTCATTTCTTCGGTTTTTTTATGGAATTTTCCTGAACTTGTTAAGAGTAGCACTGATGGTTGACGGTTAAAAATATTTTTTTTTATTTTCAAATGGCTGTTGTCCCAGTAATCAGCCAGAAACAGCACCAAAGACTCTTTGAAACGATAATTTTTAAGGCCTTGCAAAACATTTTTAGGTCTAGTTTGTTGAGGACCCGAAATTTTGTACGGAATATGACTGGCTTCACACGATTACCATTCAAATGTACGGCAGATGCCACTCCATTGACTAATACCTCCATGCTTCTATCGCATGGGATGGTTCATTTGGACCTTTCAGTCGCACATATTCACTCGCTGCAATATTTCACTTTTTAAAATTCGACAACCGGAATTCAGGACTGATTTTTTGTAGACAACCCTATACCACCGTGTTCGTAATGAAATAATCTTTATTTTCATTTAATTTTAATTCATTAACCAGACCGGTGCAAGTTACTAGTATCGATTTACCTGTTTATACCTGCCTACCCAACAGTTGTGACGGGAATAAAATAGTCAACCTAACATTTGCATATTCTATGGGCTTCATACTCTCGATTGGTATGGAATTTGTCTATTAACCAAACCAGTGACATGTTTAAAAAAAAAAAACATTTTTTTAAATTGTTAATTAATCATATTCTGGACTAAAATTTTTTAGACAACCCATTTCCAATGTATTTGTTGACTTATTAAATTGAATATAAAATACTTTTCATCCATGAACCAGCTCGGTGAAGGTCGTTTTATAGCGAGATCTTAGACTAAAACTTCCCAATGAGGTAAAGACCTGAAACTAAAACATAGCTCAGAAGTGGATGACAATGCAACATAAGAGAAAAATAATTGAAAAAATTATTGTTTACATATTTTTTATACCACATTAATACACCTTCCCGATAAGCTAGACTTTTTAAACTATAAACACAGTTCAGAAAAGGATGAAAGAATGCAATGTAAAAGAAAAATTTCTAATATATGCTATGTTTAAAAAAAACAGTATTGCAGAATTTTCACACAATACTATAAAACAGAAAATTATATAAAATTAAAAAAAAAAGTATAACATACCACATTTTTAAAATGGGCTAAAAGTACAAAATAATTTCTTACATGATAATACTTGCAAGATTAACACAAAAACGTGGGGTGCATACAATATTGAGAATAGTAAGGGTGTAGAGAGTAGCTGCCGTTAAGAAAAACCATCCAACAGTAACATTTTTTGTTAATGATTTAAGTGAACTACATTCATGCATCAGTTACCACCTATTGAATGTGCCCCATGTTTATTGTTTTAATCTTACAAGTATTTTCATAGAAGAAATTGTATTTTAATTTACAGTCCATTTTAAAAATGTGAAATATATAAAAACAAATATTTTCATATTACTATTTATATTATATTGTTAGTACTTATTATTGAAAGTTGAAAACATGTATTTTTTGTTTTACAGCTGCCAATACATACCTAGTAGGTCCATAAACGTAAACGAGATGACCTAGACAAGCTATTCAAGAAATTTGGTGCCAAATACATGAACAGTAAGCACTACAGCATGTTCTCAGACCATTTTCAACCAGATGTGTTTATGAATACCAAACTGCTCAACCAAGGGCATGAATAAACTTTTTCTTATTCTTATTCTTCCTCATTCTTTCCCTTCCCTCACTTTTAAAGCCAGAGTTGTATTGCTGTCCAGTATTATCTTTTACTGTATTTGATCTTACAACAATGATCTCTGCAGTTATAAAAAAATTGAAGGTTAAAAATAAAGGAAAAACATAACGTACCAAGACATTGCAGTTAAAGGTCATTAATTTTTTTTTGTAAACTCTAAGCAAATCCATACTTAAGTATGTACTACTACCTCAATTGGCAGTCTGTAGCTGTAAAACCAAAAAATTTGCTAAAAGAATAGTCAGCCTTGCACGTGTAACAAACACGTAAGAGTAGCTGACATGGTTCCCTCTCCAGACCACACGCTTTGTAACCTCCTTATTCAGTATTCACATCTTACAGTTTTGTATTTTTTTTTATTTTTATGAAGTTCTAGGTTTTTGAATGTATTTCATGGTAGTATTATTTGAACAATACTTTTAGTTTTCGTTTCATTATTTTCGCTCTCAATTGCACTCTGAACTAATTTAGTTGTTTATTGATGAATCCTATTACAGCAGTATAAAAACAAAACATAACAACATATTCACTTCCAACAGTTCTTTTGTGTTTATGTTGTTGCAGTCTTGTCAGGGAGCAGTTAGGGAACATGAGTGAGCAACACTGTGCTTGAAACAAGTGAGTGGCTGAATGTTACTGTACACATCTTAAACTCCAGGCAAGCAGCAAAGCACAGGCCATGCATGCATTGCCAACCTCAGAGAATGGAAGCCACTTGGATGGAGTCATGAAGATTACGGCCCAAGCCATCTAAAGAAACACTATTGATACTAGTTCTCAATCTTCCATCACACCGCCACCGTCACCAACACTTGGGGACAGTGCATATGTTTAGGAGGTTCCGAGGCATTGAGTTTATCTTACCAACCACGTATTTGTGGGCTCACCAGACCTTGGTCATGTTATTGTACTGTGTGAGTCATTGTTCCTAATGTGTGGGAAATCTTTCTAAGTTTTTGCTGCTACTCAGTGTGGCTGAGACAATGTCCCAAGCTTCTGCAGCTAAGATAGATAGTAAAACCCTGTTAAGATGTTTGTGGTGGGACAGCAAAAAAGTCAAACCTCTTTAATACAAACCTGAAGGGACCAAAATTTTGGCTGTTTGTAATAATGAGGTTAGTATTAACAGGTGTTTACTAAAACCTTAAAATGTTTCTAAAATTTTGGTCACTCTGTTTATCTCCACAAATCAAATTGTCTATCCACCACAATTACTTTCTTTTACTTGAGAACTTGATATTGCATGGTTTAATGCATAAACAAAATTTTTATTGAACATTAAAGTAATTACTTTATTTCTTGTCCCATTCCAAGGGGAATAAAAATTACTTTGTATTAATGAGAACTTTGTATTAACAGGGTTTGTATTAACGAGGTTCCACTGTAATACCTATTAGCCAGGAAAACTTCTTAAAAGGGTTAAATTACACATGTGCATACAGACAAGGTGTAAAATTATTGTATTTATTAATCAGGAAACTTCTTAAATGGGAAACTTCTTAAGGGGGTTTCATTGTATTTTATTGATGTGGTCTAATAACAGTTTGTACAAGGATTGCAGAGAAGTATAAAACAACGACAACATTTATGCAACCAAGCCCATCCAGCACATATCCAAGTAGTGCCTAAAAACAATGGCTAAACCTACTTTGAATCGAAATAACCACAGATTAATTATATTATCCCCCATTAATTTATACTATCCCCATAGTTTTTTTAAGAGCAGAATGTTGAATTATGAAACCAAAAGAGTGTACAATTTTATTTATACAAATTCAATAAATTTCTACAAATTGAGTAAAATTAATCCACAAACACATACATACACATTTAACACAATTTTTTTATGTACTGAGTTGAGGACGCAAGACAAAAGTACAGTAGCTAATGTAACGACAAAAGATACCAAAGTGATTAGCAATCTGAGTGTGCTACAGCTAGTGTCTGTGTATCTTCTGGATTATCACTGACTATCTCTTGCGCACGCTTCTCAATATCATCTTTTAGAAGTCCCTGGCACACCATGAAGTTACGGATGTTGTTGAAGACCTCAGGTGGGAACTTCTCCTGGTTGGCCTCCATGTATCGATAGACCATCAAGTCGGCACCAGTGATAATGAACCGGTGCTGGAACACCACTAGCACTGCACCTGAACATAGCGTAGCACAGTAGTAAGCTGTTTGACAGTCGGGAGTGTGTTTGTGCAAAAATCACCTGTGGCAGAAATTCATTGAAAACAGCGCTACTCCCTTCAAAAACTACAATTCTTACACAAGCCAGACTCTATTCTGTCATATTTTGTACACCTGAACATTCTGCACATACCTTAAAGATATCAATTTAAAATATGTTGCTTCTGATTTAAGAGAAAATACAGTCACTTGATATGAGAATAAGCTTAGATCATTAGGATGTTTTAAAATGCAACAGAGCTGTAGCCGGAATGTATGTTTAGGTGGGAGGAGGGGGTTCCCCACAAACTTGGGAAATAAGTGGGGGGTCCAGGGTTTTCCCCTCCTGCCCAGGTGCAATCTCTCATACCCAACGGCTCAGCATATAACCATAAAATACAAAAGCTTCAGCATGGCCACATTGGGTAGGCTTAGCAGTGAACTGCAAGTTGGGTGAGTGTAATAATTTAACATAGCTTTTTTTTAACAATACTCCCGGCATTACTCTTCACTATTTCAGT
Organism: Medauroidea extradentata; assembly: GCA_003012365.1. NCBI lineage: Eukaryota > Metazoa > Arthropoda > Insecta > Phasmatodea > Phasmatidae > Medauroidea > Medauroidea extradentata. Next base: position 15,201 of record PNEQ01000726.1, on the reverse strand, counting down.
CATACCTTGAACTTTTCCTAATATTTAATCTGCAGACATTCAATTGCCCAAAATTCACCACACAAAAAATTTGTGTTCATGCTGTAATTGACAACTAATATTTATTAGCTTCAATGTGCTACTCTGTTAATAGACTAATACCACTGCTACCTACCACATACTTTCACCAACATAATATATCTGGCTTCATATTACAATTCTAGACTGCTTTAAGAACACAATGTATATTTAACTAAATACATTAATGGAAATTGAAGTAGCAGTGATGTGCTGGTTTTATGAATATAAATAAACCAAATCCTACAAATTTATCTTTAATTTAGCCAGATTAAAAAAAAACACTCTAGAAGGCACAGTTGTGAAGTTGTATTATTTTGTCCAGTGTTCCTGTTTGCTGTAATGTGATGCCAGTCATTAAACACAGGAAAACATGTACAATATCAGTATAAGGCAATTACTGAAAAATTGCAAACCAACATGACAAAAGTATGATATTTATTGTGTCAATGATAAAATGACTGTAAGAAAGTTATATCTGTTTGAAAAATTATTAGTTAGTAGATTTGTGGCATACCTACGAATATATCTGCTGCAGTGTAGTACTCTGGGTTACTTTCATCTGTGCCAGGTTTGGGGATGAGCATTGGTTTGAGGAACCGACCTCCGATGATACCAGAGTTGCAAATGGGCGGTTCAGTGATGGAGATGTTGCCATCGGCCAGAGAGTAGAGGACAATGAACCTGCGTTCCTTGTCTTCAGGATGCACCCAGTCTAACTTTGCCTCGTAACGCAAGTACTGTAGCAGTATAAAAATACAGTGTTCTTAAATAACGTGATGCTAGTAGCCTAGCAAAGCTTTAGACCACTTACATTTTTTCCATACACACCTTGCTGGCATTGACAACATATCTTATGACATCCTTCTTGGGTGGCTTGGGTTGCAGTGACAGGCATGACTGTAGGGAGTCTTCAGGAGTGCCAAATCCAGTGTGTGGAGGGAGCACCTGTAACGTAACAGAACATTGTCTTCAATATGTAACCTTTCAGAGGCAGGCGGTAGTAGGACTTCATGTCTCGTTGACGGCGAGGTCATTGAAGACAGAACCAATGGCCCAGATGGACAAGAAACTGGGATGGATTCGCTTTGAGTGATTTGGAAAATCATTAAAAAACCAAATCAGGATGGCCAGATAGGAAATGGGACCTTGAAAGCCGGTAGCCCAGCAATAAAGACCCTGTTACATCAGCTACTACTAGTGTCAAGAATCACAGAAAATGCATAGTTTTTCAACCACAACAAGTGAGTACCCACTCAGTTACATCATGTACTTTCAATTTATACTTATTTCCTTTAACACTGAGGTGGACCGTAGGTCTCCAAAGCTGATTCACCACAAAATTATTCAAACTCATATTTGGCAACCCATGTAGCGCATATATATAGAGAGAGCTAAAATTTGTGCATTTTAAACATCAATATACTGGTGTTGTCAGAATTTTTGGATTATTTTATTATGTTCTAAAGTAAGTGTGCCACAATAACATACCTCTCTAAGTAATTGAATTTATTGGCTAATCCTGTAATTTTTTAACTGGCACAAACAAAATGTTCTCCGAAAACTGATACAAAGTACATTATAGCTATTAGGTTTACCCATGTAGTCATATTGACAAATTTTTTTAACCATTGGACTATGCCGCTTGTGTGACATTCAGTACGTTAACGTTTGGTTTTTAAATTGAATATTACATTTACAGATGCAAAGGAAATTAAAAAGTTACTCCCATCAAACTACTGTATATTATTTACTCCTACAATAAACATTAATGTCAATAATAAATTAGAACAATGTCAATTATAATAAAGATACCATCTTACTTGTTTGGGAGGAATCTTCTTTTTTGGGAAAACCTCAATTCGTGTAGGTTGAGAAATATTTAGTGCCCTTATGTAGTAGTTTCGGGTAAACTCATCACAATTGTATATTAAGAATCTGAAACAACATCCTAAGTAAGTGAAACAATTCAAAGAGTTTTAATCATTATGTTTTAAATTAGAAGAAGCTCCATGTAGCCTCACCTGCGACCCAGCACGAAGATAGTGTTACCGATGATAAAGTCCTTTGGTGCATAGTATTCTGTGATTTCGTGGTCGCTCACCTCTAGGTATAATGATGGAAAATTTGCTGTAACATTCAGATTAACGATCAGAAGTACTTCTTACAAAACAGATACTAATGGTCGGAGTACTCTGAAATTCTGAAAACTTGCCAACATTATAAAAAATGGCCTGAATAAAACTAATATTCTGCCCTGAGATTTTACTAGAAATACACATCCACGTGAGACGAAGACGACGTCACCTGGCAGATCCTTCCAGTTCTTGGGCAGCTTGGTCTTCCTGAGCAGCAGTGGGAAAGGATCACGGCCATCGTTCTCAGCGTGCACCTCCTGTATCTGCACTGTGTCATCTGCCAGGTAATAGTACATCACGTAGGGTGTGAGCTCCGAGCAGCCAGCAGGGTCCGAGTCCCGGTCATCCCACACCACAAAGAATCTGCCATCAGTCATCAAAACTATCAAGTCTTACCACAGTACAGTGTGCTTGATTTCAGGAGAAGGGAGAGGAAATTCACTAGAGATAAAGGGTAGGAATAATATTGAATGGGGAATACACCCGAGGACAGGGTGACCGTTGTTCCTTGAGGGGTAATATGTAATGATATCCTAGAAAGGAGCAATGACAGAATGCAAAGGAAGGCAAAATGAGAATGCCCAAGGAAACCTCCCAGGAAATGACAATGTCCACCAAATTTCCCACATATGAAAAATTGGGACACTGGCTGCATAGAGAATCGAATCCATGTCATGTAGTCTGACCACAACACAGCCTTGTTGTTGAGGCTGACAAGGTTCCCGCCATTAATTCTGGTGTTCATCCCGAATGCTTACACTAACGATGTTGCCAACCTAACCTATAGTACACTCTACACACCCTCCTTTCCAAGATTGTTTCCTTATGCACTACCAAATGTACAATTCTTAAATAAACAAAAAAAAAATTCACTCTAGCACATAGTCTTGCGATTTTCCTGGATGCTGCCTTGCTCTGCTAGAAACAAGATGCCTTTGTGGCACAACAGTACAGCATAGTAGAATATAAAATTTCATTACACAGCATAGTAATTCACGTGTGTCAGGACATAACATTTTACTCCCTTGTTTATTAATTTTTTTTATTTTATCTTAATACCTACTCTAGTCTGTAAAAATTTGTTGTTTAATTGAAACTGAAATAGCGTAAACCTGCAAACTATAGAACAACTGTTGATGTATTAAAATTGATCTATAGTTTTGTTCTGTATAATTGTTGTATTTTGAGTTTTTGACACCCATTTAAATTCAGAGCTAGTAGTGACATAAAACATTATCTAACACAATTATTTTAGCTTACGTAAGCATATTGTTATCTGTATTCACTGATGTTAGGCTGAAATCATAACTATTAACACATTCTCTATTTTGTGCCTAGTTTTCTCTTTAAATAATTAACATAGCAATTACATTACTGTTATGTCTTTAGGGTATTAGTTAATGTTTTGTTTTGGTGGAACATGAGGACAGTTGGCAACCATGGGACTGTGTGAGAGTTACACAGCTGTAGAGTACAGATATGGTGTCTTGGGCACGGCCGTAGAAGAACAGGTCTGGAAACCGCCTGGATATTTGACCCCCTTGTTGTTTGGCTGCAGTTCACCAAGTTACCGAGAATATTGTGTTTTGTTGGCGCTGATGTTAGGGCGGTCGGACTAAACTCCGCCCACTTCCTTTCCGCTAAGATAAACAATTTATCAAAACGTACTTTTATCAATTTATGAAATACTTTCTTCGCTCACAAATTTAAGAAAAGGCTCCAGCAATCTTTATTTACTTTATAAATTTAACAATGGAAAAAAGTGGACGGAGTTTGAGTCTGACCGCCCGGAAAACAGCGCCAAAAAGCACAACGTTCTCGGTAACTTGACGAACTACAGCCAAACAACAAGGGGGTCAAGCAAAATACATTGTTAGATAGGCGAGTGTCCAGACCTGTTCTTCTACGACCGTGGTCTTGGGACAGTGTGAAAACGGCAATGGACCAAGTGACGTGATGCATGAGTTCTTGTAAGTGAATGTAGACCTTTACAATGATAGAGTAAATGTTGCGCTAATGTCATGAGTCTTGTAGTTAACTGTATCTACAAATAATGAACCCAACACTTACAGAGAAATTTAATTAAAAAAACGTGATTTTAAGGAAACTTGTCCCGTAAAGAAGTACAATACCTCAGGATCTTGCCATCAAATTCCAGGAAACGTCTGAGTTTGTCATCGAGGGCTGAGGGGACAACAGAAGGCAACTGTGTTGTTTTCAGAACCCTGTCCATGGTATATGGGTCAGGTGGGAGATCCTCAGGTGGATTTAGCTCCACACCCTGACTCTCTAGGTACTCCTGCAACATACAAATACTGTGAAGATGTATAATATCTGTATTTATTCACATAAATAGTAATGATCATATTTAAATTGATCACATCTACTGTTTACTAAAATTAAAGTCATTTCGTAAATGGAGGCTATTTTGTAACTGACTGGGATGACTATGTATCTGCCAGTCAAAATGTCTGTTCATTGGCTATTGGTTAAAGACATATGTAACTCTAATGCTCAACTAAATACATATTGTATTGCCATAGCAAGGAAGCTGTAAAGTTGCATTTGAAGTGTTCTGTGACATTTCTCACAAACTGATACATTAAAATATTATAAATACGTACAGTACTTATCTACAGAAACAAACAGTACAAAATTTGTAACAAGAACATGATATCTAGCTTGGTGTCAATTCATGATTTCATTAACAATATACATACTTTTAAAATACCACAGTGTTAGCGCCAGAAAACCTACAACCTGGAGAAGACTGCAACACAAGAAGTTTTTCACTTCACCAGGAAAATTTAATAAACTACCAAAAATTGCCCAAACTCAAAAAATAACATACAAGACATGTGGTAATTTGTCATTTTCAGTGGTTAGGTATGGGATAGAGGTGGGATACGAAAAATCCTGTTGTGCACATGGTAATAGAGATTATCTTTACCGGCGTTGGTACACATGTGAAAGGGAGCTGACAATGGCTAGGAGAAGGGGAGGGTTACAGGTTGGATATCTGCTGGGCACGTTTTCGCTACGGGGTGAGGATATTGGCAGTTTCCGAGAAACACATTGCAAGTTGTTTCCCACGCTGAGGTTTGGGAATGTATAATGCGGCCAGGGCCCTCCCGAATGAGAGTCCAACATGGTACTGTTGTGCCACCTTGCTTGGTACTTGGAAATAATAAACCTTCAAATAATGCCTAATTTATTCTTGTCTTGCCAACAACCAGCAGGTAAATAACACAATGGTCTTCTACTATGGTCTACTTCATTGCTTACAACTGTGGCCAAAATGTGTTGTCCTGCATGGGAACTTTCTTGTTAAATTAATAAACAAAAAATATGAAATGACAGAATTTTATATTGTGAAAGGTCTTGCACATCAAGTTACATATTGTGTAAAGAAAATGAGAAAATTTTTAAACAGGAACAAAACTGTACCTTAGTAAAATTGTCACAATCAATTGTGTGGTAGACAATTCCGTAGATTGGCAGGTCTATCCCGATGTTCAGATCCTTCCAATGCCAGTAATGACCAGCATTATTCTTGGGTATTCTGTCCCGTCGCACCAAGCATCCTTGCACCAGTCCAGAGTTCTACCAACACAGTGAGCTCCCATTGTGGTACTCTTGGTATGTTCATTTAAGTACAAAATCTTACCTGGGAATTTGTTAAAAAAGCTGATAGAGGGTATCATGGGAAATAACTTAAGTGTACAAATACCCAGTACTGTATACCAGAATCATAACATAAAAATTAATTTTTCCCCTCAGGAAGAAAAGAGGTTAGGCAAAGTCTAACTGAAATAAAAATCTTTGAGTTCTGTAGCCTAAATATCCAAATGCTAAGGCCATGATCTTTCATTTATTTAAAACAATTACAAATAACTCAAAATATTTTTAACAAAATTCTTTGGGAAAAAAAACTTGAGACTGTGTACATGATGCTTAATTTTGGCTTATTTCGACAACAAAATATTTAGATACAAACAATGATATACAAGTGTTAAAACTGTAAAAATGAATTTTCGATATATGTATTAATTTGCTTTTAAAAATTATTTTTCTAAACCACTGCAAAACTAAAGAGCGAGGCCTTAAACCAATTTCTTTTGTTTTGGTGTCCAACAATGAAAATCTTAGTTTATTCACATATAGTAGTATGTATTTATTTAATAGCCTATTTATAAATTCACGTACGTGAGTGATAAATGTGTAACATCGGTAAAATATCTCTATAAAATTATCCCAAGTTTTGTTTACTAATATGTACTCTTCTTTAAAGTCTTCGCTACAAGAGTCACCCCATTTATGGCCCCCCTCCACATGTTAATAACTTTTTTTAAACAAGGTAAGATTTGACATGTTTTATTTAAATTGATTGATGATGTGCCTTTGAAAATTAGACAATAATTGACACTTATACTTTTCTCCTGTACTGGCAGTACATTTTATTTTCATTCCATAGGGGAAAAAAAATTGTATTTTACAACCCTATAAATGACTGTGGAAAAGCTGGACTAATTGCGTTATGATGAAATTTGTAGATTATACATAATCAGTGATTATGATTATTAATTTGTGATTACTGAGCACCAAACTTTTGGTGGATGTTCTAAACTCAATAATGGAAAATTTTTTTAATTCAAAGTATTCACACACATTATAAACTACAAACATACCATATGTGTAAAACAGAAATTTCTCACAATATTTATTTTGTATCATTTATCATATTTATCAGAATTGCAGAGCATATAATTTTGACAGTTAATTTTGTTGCATGCTGTTTGGTTACTAATAATTAAAGCCATGCTGGACAAGTTTAGTTAGTTTCTTTTTCTAGTACTGCAATGTGGAAATGTTTAAGTAGCAGCCAATGCTGCATGTTCTATTCAGCAGTGTACACACTCAGTTTCATGCAACTGTGTAACATGATATCTCACCTCAACCACAGGCTCCGAAACTGACATGGTGTCATCCTCTAGGTAATACACAATATTCACATGACGCACCCGGTAGTGTTCGGCAGGAGACTCACACACAGACTCTCTGAAGAAACCTCGAAACAACAGCACTTTCTTGTCATACAGGACAAAGTGTGGTACGAATAGGGAAGGCGTTGATCTCTTTGTCCGACCATATGTCAGTGAAGGGTCGAACCTCAGGCAAAGAACGTATACAGTTATACTCAATGATCTACAGTGAAAGAGGCTGTCCATCCTTGTTTTAGTTTTCCATTATGGTACTGTTTTTAAGAGTGATTGTTAGAAAATGTATTAAATGTTCATTTCTTTTCAAGTACAGTAATCACATGCTAGTTAACTAACTTACAGTTACAGTATTTACAACAGTAAGTTTGAAATATTGTAACTTGTACAGCTTTACAGTAAAACTCTCTATAAAGACCCCTCACGGTTCCCTAGGATAGGGTCTTAATATAGTGGCGGTCTTTATAAAGAGGTTTAATTGTACAGTAAAACCCCTATTTTAAAACCCCACGGTTCTTGAAAGGGTTGTTATAGAGAGGTTATTATGTAAGGGGTTGTTATAAAGGGGTTTTACTGTATGTTTATACCGTACCACACATGCGTTAATGTGGAGGATGTGAGCATTCACGTGTACTCATACAAACTGTCAACAATACAACCAACACCACTGCTTAGCAAGGTAACGCCGCCACATCATGGCAAGTTAAAGTGAATATTTGTTTTTAATTTTATTTGTGTTATTATAGTTACCATATCAAACCCAGGTACCATCCGCCATCATGTAAACTCTGCACCATTACTTTAAGCACAATATTTGCAGGAAAATAAATTTTTGAAGCAAAATATAACTTTTTAGTGTAAATATTTTATAGATCTCATTATGAATGACAACAAATTTTCAAAGAAACAGTAAAGTATATGGCTATAATATTTTTTATGTAATTTCTCACTCTCAAAACACCTGCCAGACAACTTACTGATGCATGCAGGGCCGGATTTACCACTAGACCCGCTAGTTCTGAGCCTAGGGCGCAACTTTTCTGAGGGCGCACTTTCAACGAGGAGAAAATGTGAAGAAATTTCCATCACTGTTTTTAAAAGTACCAAAGTGACCAGTAAAATTTTTTCATGGCTTAAATTTTCACATTGTTGACTAATGTTGTTTCCATTAGTATTATCTGATCAATGGTTAACAGTAATTTTCAAATAACTGCATTAGAGCTAAGTTAATAAATTATGTCTTTACTATCATTATCATGTATAGCAAGAGCACAAATTTGGTAATTTTAAATAATGTGGTGTTGACAGTGGGCAAGGACACAAGTGAACAAAGTATGGAAAACACAGGGGCGCTGGGACAGGCCTAGGGCGCCTAGATGTATAAATCCGGCCCTGGATGCATGGCGACAGCACAACGCACAAAGTGTGGCAATGTAACAGGTGTGAGATGAAATGACTAATGTGTCTCTGGTCTCTCTATTCACAGCAAGACAAAGATTTGCCACACACACTGCAGTACCGGCAAGCAGGTGACTAGGTAAAGCACGGTGACGGGTGGAACAGGCATTGCCATGTACAGACGAGCTGCATTTTACCGGTCTAATTTCCTATTTTAATACATGTTCCGAATTCTTCATAGAATGTGAAATTTTAATTGAACATATAATAATCTCATTCAGTCATCTTCTAACATTAGCAACTGCCGAAAATGCATGTACATTCAAGACAGTTTAACCTAAGTGCAGTGATATATACCAGTAAAATAGTAAAGAAATCTGCAGTTCATAAATTATTTCCCATGAAACTGATATGCATTATCAACACAATATTAAAAAAAAATTGATAACAGTTCAGTGGCTAACTGTATACTGTGTTCTGAAACGTAACAAGATAACTTACGCTCCACTATCTTAATGGAAATAATTATATAATCACGATAATGCTGTACAGAATAACACTTTATGCACCCCTCAAATGATTCACATCTAACCTTCAAACTACAAGCACCCCTTCCCTTTTGTGCTCGTACACACACACACTCAATCTCTCTCTCCGTGTGTGTGTGTGTGTGTGTGTGTGCGCGCATGCATGTGTGTCCCATACCATTTGTGCCCACACAAGCTTGCTGTCTCCTGCATTTCGACATCTGAGATCAATATTTTTCTGTATTCCTCCCCCTCCCATAGCAACACCACCACCTGACTACACACAGGAGAGGAAGCGTAGCAGTGCAGTTGGGCAGACTGAGTGTGAAGGAAGACGAGTGCAGAGCAATCACATTCTCATGCTGTTTGCTCGAGATTAGTGTTAAGGACTGAGGAACGCAAAAGTAGCAAAATTAATCAGTGCTGCACCCACAGAAACTACTAAATAAAAAAAGTTAGCCTCCACATAAAACTTTGGAAAAAAAAGTGTGTGCTGCTTTGAGTTAGCTCCTTCGAGCCTCAGTTGTACAGTACTGCCAACACAAGTAAATTCCCATGTAAGGCCGACTATAGTCTAGAGGGCAGAGGACTGCTGCCAATACATATTAATTTTCTCCTGGAAATGTGAGTCTTGTCTTTGAGTCATTAAGAGTGCAACAACAGTTGGTGGCACTCACTGCCAAGTGCTAAATTTTTACAAAATAATTTTACATAAAAATGATTTGGTGTATGTGATGTCATGCAAACATTAACATAACTTGTTCTCAACCTTGGATCTTAAAACTCTGAGAAGAAAAAATTATCTAAAAAGTTTTGACTGTGAACGTACACCTAAATAGGAGCTGCGTTAACCAAAATAATTACTCAGACTGTCCCTGTTATAAGTAATTGATCCATTAATTACTGTTACACTTACTGCACAAGTTGGGCATCCCTGTATGATGCAACAGAGTCAGAATCCAGTGGCTTGCCACCTATTCCAACATTTACAGGAGTAGCTATGCGGTACCCATTCCTGAAACTGAACTTCTGCGGTAGGTGAAATCGTGTTTCCTGGGAAAATATAAATTTCTGTTACTTTCTGCATCAATGGTTTTAAAATTGAACTTACCTTCTTAACAAAATAGCATAAGGGTTGATTTTTTTTTCATACCTTTGCGGGCCAGCAGAGGATTGATGAAATCTTTCACTGGGGTAAGACACTATAAGTTTAAGACATAAAAATACAGAATTTTAACTAACAAACACAATGACAACTTTCTCTTTATTGATTCCCAGGAACATACACAAATGGAAGAAAGCTTCTCTCCTCGTTATTTTCGCCTGAATGGCAAACTTAGAAAGTTTTTGACGGAAACTGTAGTTCTAAACTGCACACGGTTACCTTGGTGTTGGAACGGTGAGACTGCCGTGACCATTTTGCACGAAGACAGTCACCCTAGGGGCCTAAGTTTGTGATCCCAGACAAGAAACGGGAAACAATGGACTCTTGCCAGCCAGTAAACCAGCCATATTGACCAGACATATGTATCTGCATTGCATGTCATGTTTTTATCATTAATCATCATTAATCCTGTAAACCAAATTGTTCATGCCATAAGAGAAGCTCCTAGTTTCGGTGGAAGGATGACAGTCAGTGTAAATTTGCTGCACTGAAGGAAAGACGTATCCACCTAACAAACAAACAATAGGTGAGCGAATTGTTAATTTTAATTATATCATTTTAGGCAGTTTTAAACACTGTCGACAAATATTTTCATCGGCTTGTAAAATATTGCTAAAATTTTATGCAAGAATTTGTGTTTAGAATAGGTGTTTAGGTTTTAGGCAACGCAAACTAATAAATATTCCCTTTCCACCTGACATTTAGACCGACATACCTATAATGCACTCCTAGAGGGAAAAATCCTGGACAATTTTTCAAAACGTTTGCATAGAACTGAATTTCTGCTTTAATGTATATAATTTCTCATGTTTTATATACAATTTAAGTACTGAACATTTGGTGTGTGTGACTAATATTAATTGGTGATAAATGAGCTCTTATAGATTTAAATCCTGTGGTAAGTTAACAGACAGGAGCCATTGGGTCCAAATTGTTGCACCACTCGAATCCCACGAAGGCGATCTGGATTTGATTGCCGGCGGGGCCAGTCCATGATTTTTACATGGGAAAAACGTGCCGGACAATGCTGCTGGCTGACGGGTTTTCTCTGGGATCTTTCATTTTCCCCACCACTCTCATTCCATCACTTTAACATAGTAATCTGGGTTGGAGAGTTATAAACAAAAGCATGAAAAAAAAAACTATTGTGAAATTTTGAAAAACGCAAGTATTTTAAAAAACAAAAAAAAAAAATTGGATGGGAGCTTAACCTATCTGGTTACAAAAACTCAACATAACCTACTCTACTAGACGTGTTTCTTAACTAACCCGCCTGGGTAAAGTAACATCAATAAACATCATGAAAATTGGTATCTCACCTGAAGAAAACAAAAAAATAAGAAAGAAAATTCTGAAAATAGTAATTACTAAGCATCGAAAATACAAATTCTGGTAGTGAACTACTACATATTTAAAATAAATTAACAATGCAGGTCAGGAAAAATTCTCGCGCATATATCTTGTAGGCCATGGCCGTAGAAGAGCAGGTCTGGGCATTGCCTGGAAACTTGACCGCCTTGTTTGGCTGCAGTTTACCAAGTTACCGAGAATATTATGTTTTATTGGCGCTGCAGTTAGGGCGGTTGGACTAAACTCCGCCCACTTCCTTTCTACTAAGATAATTTATCAAAACATATTTTTTATTAATTTATGAAATACTTCCTTCGCTCACAAATTTAAGAAAAGGCTCCGGCAATCTTTATTTACTTCATAAATTTAACAATGAAAAGGAGTGGGCGGAGTACGAGTCCGACTGCCCGGATTACAGCGCCAAAAAGTATGACAATCTCGGTGACTAGACAAACTGCAGCCATACAACAAGGGGGTCAAGCAAAATACATTGGTAGATAGGCGAGTTTCCGTGTTGTAGACATAGTTTAAAAAAAAAAAAAAACAGCTCCAATATTACACTTAGACGTACTTACTGTTGGATCTTTGAAATTATAGCCAGGCAGTAGTGGCAGACCCTCCATTTGGAAAATGTGATTTACAGGCTTTTGAAAACAAGTAAAAAATTGATCTATAAGAAATTAAAGTAATAAAAAACAAAATAAATACTTCCGAATCAATTACGAGATGATCAAAAACACCGCTTCGCGTTGCCTAGTAACACTATCAGGGTAGCCAACATCATTTGTTAAATATTATTCGCATACACATAGTAAGCGTGGTTATAGTAAATAATTGTCACGTTACAACAAATATAAATGAAATAAAATAACCAGTATTGTACGGAACAATATACAAAGCTTTCAAATTAAATAAAGTGTTATTACATCTAAAATATTTTGCGCATTTCAATGTTCAACTGGAACAAAAATGTGTGAATAAATTAATGCACGAAAAAATAAATAATTAATTTTTTCATGTTTTCGTTTTAAATAAATCTTGGAAAATATTTGATAATATTTTTCTTGTGTTATACGGGTAGTTACGTAATTTATTAACGTCTTCTGTTGATTTACAAATCAACCATATGTAATATTTTCTAAGGTAATTTGAGTTACATAAGTTGGTATATTAAAAACTGACGTGACCCGCCTAGCGCCGGGTTTAAGACCCATTGTCGCCTCCCCGTAGTGTAAATACATAGTGCTTTAAGTGTAAATGTAGACCAACAGTAACCAACCAAAACATTTAAACGAACTCACCAAAAATCACGGCACCGGAAAACATAATTATAGACTAAAAACACTCTAGGGCAGTCGCCCGATCCATTAATGTAAATCAGGGTTATATGTCTTTCCATGTTTGTAAAGTATAAATTCACCTCACCGGAAGTGGCGTGCGCGAGAGCTCTGGAGTCCTTGCGCATCGCCATCTTCCGGCAGTTGTAGCTCGGCGGGCCTAGGGTGTACACGCGTTGCGTCACGGGGGACCATCAATCTTTTGGAATCGATCACCATCACTGCAATAGAGTAAGTTTTTCAGAATATGTTTTTAGCAACGACATCCCCCGTGCTCGTCACCCATCCCGGTCAACTCACGGCCCCCGGGATTTATTCACTTTAATTATTTCCGCGACCTTGGCCAGCTTTTTCGACAGTGTTTCAGCTACTGGCCAGCTATAGGGCCAGGCCCGCTCAGCACCTTGCATATAGAGTGTATTGTGCGCAATAAAGCAATAAATATCATCAATCTTACGTAGTCACGTGTTAGTTATTTTCACAGTTTCAGGGCCCAGCCTTCTCTGGAGCAACCTAGCCTTTTTAGTGTTATGTATGAGTGTTTTTTTTTAAAGTGTTCATTTGTTTGTGCTACGAGGCGTAGAGGGGGCCTCAACACCCTCCCCAGCGTAACTACCGTAAGTAGCATTAGGTCTTTGTGTGAGGAGGCAGCCACGTGGCCGTCGACCCGACCCTGAGAACAGAGTCCTGTGTCCGCCCGGGCTAGTTAAATTCAATGACGGACTGGCGCCCTTTTTCACGGCAATCACCACCACGAGCAATCACGTGTTCAGGTTTGACCAACTAGGGAACTCCGACACGCCGCCTCCTCACACGCGTATTGGCCACTTGTGTGGCTATTTAAACTTATCAAACAGGACGTAATATTCATAGAACTGAGCAAAGTGCGAGAAGATCAACAACGCAGTGCGCGACTTGGCAACACCGCTCACTGAACAAAGGACTTCACCGGACGCGCCAAACACCCCCCCCCCCTCCACATTCCAGCGAGCGTGGGAGGCGAGAAACAACAACACGCAGGTCAGCCAACTTCCACGTGCCAAATTTCGCCGCGGCGTGTCCCGCACGTGCGCTGCGCCAGTAACCACAGCCGCGCCACCGCGACTGGAGCTGTGACGGCCACGCTAACTGCGACAAGACACAACCGCGTCGGACTACTGCGTCCAACTGCAACTACCGCGTCCAACCGCGCCAACCGCGACTCGCAGTAACATGGCATTCCGCCCGAGCCGGAAATTTGTAGGACGCATCTGCCCTCTGTGCTTCAGACCTCAACCCACAGACCATACCGTCCGATACAACCAAACACTTGCACTCTGCAAGTGCCCGCCGAAAACCGCGGCTTTTCAGAGCCCCCCCGACACCCGACAACGCCAGCGCAACCTGGCGTTGCGCAAGAACCACGTGCGCGGGAGCCACGTCAGAAACATTCAGTTGCAACTATTGCGGACACCGCATACATGTGGCTTGCGCACGTGTGCACGAGTGGAAATCGGTACTAGACGGGACATTCGCGTGTGACCAGTGCCGCGTGCAACCAACCGGTGCCGGGACAACCGCTAACCTCCAACAGTGCGACATTATCAACTGTGCTAACACGGGACCAGCAGTGGCCGCATGCAGGGAGTGTCACTGCCGCTATCACCCTGCGTGTGTCACCACTCCTGAGTGGGCCGCAGTCCAGAGGGGAAGATTCATCTGCTCAGCCTGCCAGCGGGCCGCCAACAGCGCGCAACCAGCAGGTGTGTTCAACCATCCAGCCGCCGCAACAACACAGGTCAGTGCCACGCCCATGTTGTTTTGACAACCCAGCGCCTGGTGGGGTGCCTCCCCCTTCCCCCCAGCAGTCACGCAACTCTCCAGCAGCACCCCCTTCCTCCCAGCTAACGGGTCAATGCCACCAACTTTCACCATCCAAACTCAGCCCAAAGTGCCCAGCCAGTTTCAGAACTTACCCACTTTCTCAGGGCGAAATGCAGAGGACCGCAACGCGTTTTTGGAAGATTGCACGTCGCGGCTCCAACGATACGGGATAACCCAAATCGACTGGCCCGGCGCTGTGGGAAAACAGTTACGCGGTGAGGCCCAGGATTGGTGGAACTCGACACAGGAGTACAACATGAACTGGACTATGTTTGTACGGAAATTCACGGCCCGCTACGCGAGCTCATACTCCACACTCCGTCAACAACTAGCTGTGTTTATAGAAGGGCAAAGCGAGAAGGAAGATCT
>PNEQ01000725.1:4749-20126 GCA_003012365.1 Medauroidea extradentata | reverse complement strand
TTTTTAACGCAGTTGATGTACGCGATAAAGATTATGCGTTTTTTAAAATGAAAAAGTGTCTGCAACAGGACAGAAAAGAAATACACCCTAGAGTAACTTTGAAGTCAAGCAAAAAATTTGAACTAATATAAAAGATAGAAGGCCGGTGTTTCGGTAGCAAAGTTGTGTGATGATTATGGTGTCAAGAAACAAACCGAGTCGGACATTGGTAAAGCAAAAAACTAGTTAAATAGTTATGTGTTTAAATATGATGAACAAATAAAATGGCACTGTTGGACCCAGGTAACACGTGAAACTTGTTCACGCATCTTCACACGACGAGGCACATTATGTTAAACAACGCTCGTGCAGTGTAAATGTGGGAAGTGTAGAGAGACAAAATCTGCTGCGGACAAACTAGCGCAACACATGCCTTTCTCACGCCCGGCATTTCCGTCCCTTGCCCTTCAGAAATTCTCAAGGACGGCGGCTAGATTATCTCACAGACACGGTATACGATATACTGCGTCGCGATGCAAACAGCGGTAGTTTAGATGGACATTTTTTGTTATATATTTCGTAAATGAACACTTTACCGTGAAATACAAAGCAGTAGCTCAAGTTCACGTGTCACATGTTACCACGCAACGTAACATGAAATCAAGCTGATAGCAAGCTGCCTCCTGTCCCTCTCCTTCTACTCTTCCCCCGCCCTTCACCCTTGGTTATCTCAATGAGCGGACAAAGGCGCATGCTTATCTTTCTACTCCCGCCAGTCAGCACAAACCTTCCCCCTCACCTACTTCCAGCGATTTGACCACACTTCACAACAAACACGCTGCGTTACTACGCGTATCACACTGCTATACAGATATCGGCTTGTCTATTTTCGTGTGCCGATTTTGGTACTTCGCGATTTACCGGACTTCTGATTTACCGGACCACACCTCCCCCCCAAATAGTCCGGTAAAACGAGGGTTTACTGTAATGCCAAAAATTTAATGAAATATCATGCAAGATGTAATCTATAGTGATGGGCAGACATCTGTGCTGTGATTGGCGAAGTCGGATACCTAAAATGGCGCCACAGTGAATTTGACATTGTTACAAGTTGCGGGCTAGGTACGTTTGGGGATGGAGGTCTTTGATAAAAGAAAGAAAATAAAGCTAACCTAGTTTATTTAGAACAGTATATACAAAAAAAACTTATGTCTATAATGATTTACCACAATAAATGTCAAACAGAATAAATAACTACTATTTACATAAAGGAAAAAAATACATCTACATAAGTTCTCTGTATATGGAAAGGTTACTAGTCACTCACAATGGTGGACACAATTAAAGAGTACCGAAGAATCTTTTCTGGCCTAAAAACACCTTCTTCCTACTACTTGCTGCTGTCACACTCTCTGGACACCGTCACTATCACTTGAGATCGCAACAGGCACCTGCCAGCCAAAACTCTCTCGCTCCTGCTGCAGCTCCCCTTTATATACCCACACCTACATCTCGAATTATCTAGGCAAGTCTCTGTTCTCCGACCTCCTGAAAAGGCGTCACTTCCAAGTCAAGCACCACCCCGAGATATAAAGAAGGAACAGTAACATTCCAGGTCACGATATTTCCCTCGGTTACCCGATATTGGGTGCAGGTGGTCGCCACCGCACATGGGCGACACAATGTACACCGAACCTCTTTGTTATTGCCGCTGCTATATCGGCTTACACTGCTCTACGATTACAGCGGCATGCAGGTGGTTATCATGGAGTAATACAATCCATGCAGAACCCGAGGAGGTCTTTCAGCGCTGCCGCCAGTGTATTGTATTTCACCGCCCTGCCCGACAGCCACGGCGCAAAGGAATGGGTGGAAAGAGAGATGTCCTAGCTCCACCACCACAGTATCTTACTACACTGCACAGCCAGACAGTCGTGGCTCGCAACAATATGTTATGGTTGCCGTAAATTTCTAGTCTGTTAGCCAGTTTACTCTAAAATACACTAAACCCCTGATTTTATGAACATGCATGGTTCTACTAAACACTCGTAAAATCGGTAGCGGCCTATTCTGCCTTACACCCCATTATCAAATTTTCAAATTGCAATTTTTCTGCTAAGAGCCTCTGTCAAGTCCCGATTTTTGTAGCAATTTGCGAGAAATCAAGAAATGTGATAATGGAAACATAAAAATGTATATCAATAGCCTGATGTCTTGCAATCAAAAGTGTACCTAAACCCTCATTCACAGGGCATATATTACCTGGTCAAAATTCATTTTGCAGTCTGCATAGCAATATTCACTGGGACAACTTAAAGCATCAAAGTTGGTCAGTTCCTTCTCTCTAGTGCCATTGGTGGCATGTTCAAACCGACCGGTGCAAATGGTTCATCTTCGAGGAGGTGACGTTCCAGTTTCGCCCTATTTTGAGGCTAGTTGGGAACAATTTGGATGTTAGAGGCCCTTGCTTGTAAAGAAGGCTGTCTCGATGCTGTATGGCAGTGTGTCACGGTAATCTGAAGCAATGAAGGTGAGTGTCGGCGAAGTAACAGTCGTTGGATGTCCAAGGGAGTATTTGTAGTTGGTCAGCTTCCTGGCTTAGGGCGACCTAAATTTAACAATATCACTGCAGGAACGGCGATACCAGTATAGAATTGGAGCGGATATTTAGACTCTTTGCTGGCTTGTTAAAAGGGGGTTCACTGAGGCAATTGAGCAATGAATGAATGACGATCGTACAATTGAAAAGTGTCAAAAATGAGTGAGAAATTCCTTTTTGGGGTAATAAGGTGTACCTGTAAAACTACCAGTTTAATCAGTATTTAGTATACTGGAATGTTTGAAGATCGCCGTCATTTTGAGTGATTAAGGCTTGAGGGGCCCGATTGTGTTAATTGTGTCTGTTAGTGAGTTATGTACAACAAATACAGGAATGGATTTTTTTGAAGAGTAAAGCACTCGTGCTTATAAGTACAAACTGTAACAGGATTTTGATTTGTTGTAATTTGGGTCTGTAAGGTATATAAAGAGGTGAAATATCAAATGTGCTTTCTTATTGCTTACTTTGTGAATCATCAATAATTACTTTGATAGATTTTTTTATGTTTACTTGTTCCAGGTTGGTTATATGTTACATTCTTGCTATGCAAACTGCAAAATGGATCTTGGCCAGGTAATTTGTGCCATGTGAGTAAGGGTTTAGGCACAACAAGCATACCACTGAATGATACAAGTGACTAACCACTGTACCACTGTCCCAAAAAAATTAGAAAACAGAGTTCCAAGTGTTGCCTCACGAGCGAGTAGCCCCACTTCCATGGTGTGTAATGGAAAAATAAGGTGAGTGATGGCTGAAACATAAATTTATATTCACAGCCTGATATCTTCCAATTAAAAGTTAAAAGCATATCGCTGAACCGTACATATTACCAACCCTTGTTTTTTAAAAACAAACTAAAATAACTAGAGTGTTATCTTTAATGTTTTTTTCTCAAAAGTGCATAGCCAATTTTTAATTTTTTACGCAGAAAACCCGACATGTTAATGAAATAATAATTTACACAGAGACAAGTCTTTGCAACCAAAATACATGTGAAACTGGCAACTACTATATCCCGTTGTTACCAAAATAAATTTTAACACAGTGGTGCACTTTTACTAGGCATGCATTAGCAGCCACATATCACAATTATGTAAATAATTGACCAGAGAAAAAAGGAAAAAGCAGATGTATTTATTCATTGCACTGGTTTATATAACTTTGATACTAAAGTATAGTCAAAACCATCCATCTATGTTTGATATGTTACTTAGTAAAAAACATACGAATGATAGTATGAGAATGTAGGTAAAAGTAGCGTACAGGGCAGATAGCGCACAAGACGGTTGATTGCAACACCACAGCACATACAGACATTCAACCAGCCAAAAAATGCCACTTTCTGATGTTCTTACCTAAAATCCTAAAAATTTATATGTATACGTGTTTGCAAGAAATCGCTTTCACAGCCAGTGTGTACCATAAAAATAAATTAGAAGTTCTGGGAGTACGCAATACACGAACGTGTAATTTATTTCCAAGTTTGACATAGTAAAGGCGGAGAAAACATTTATACATATAGCTGATAAGTAGTACGATCGTGCTTTCCGATGATGTGAAATGCACATTTTACAAAATGTAGTAACAAACTGTTCAAACCAGGCCCTCGTAACTGGGATAGGGAAAATTAATCCTTAACAGGAGGTTGCTGAAGTATTTCACCTTCGTCAGACAACTCTTGCAACAAAAAATAAATGTTACAATGAAATAGTAACTAACTGAAATAATGCAGCTACACCGCTCATCATTAACAAACAGTTTTATATAGAATATAGTAAAGTTAAATGTAATTACAATAATTACATTATGAAGATGGCAATTCTGAGAAGTCTGTCTTCTAACTTCACCATTCTCTTTGAACTGTAATACTGCCTCAATTTAGGCAATAACACATTGTAGCGGCAGAGATAGAAAGTTGGCTTGGCACAAACGGCGGTGGCGATGTGTGCACGGTTTACTGTAACTATTGCATTTTACATTTGATTCTCACCATTTTTGTTTTGGTTTTAATACTGTGACTTGCCAAGTAATAACTGCAAATATACAACTGGTATTTTCACCAACATGAATTAGATAATGTACAGTTTAAAACCATTGTCAATGTAATCTCTTACAATTTTTTCAAAGAATTTTCTTATTTTTTGAAGGTTCGTGAAAGTGTATTAAAAAAATCACTAACTACGTTATATCCCAGGTTTGTAAAATTGAGAACTGTAGGCGAGGTGAGATGGTTTCACTATTCTTTAAGAAAAGAGGTCTTGAAAGCCGAAGAGGGTGAAGCATGGTGATAGGATAACACAACAGCCATACCCAAGCTGGGATTCAAACCCAGGATCACTCACATTACACTGGCGCCTAACTGACTAGGCTACAGAAGCAGGCTCTCTACTTAAATGTGATAATGAAAAACTGTATTGATTTGGAGCGGACTATTTTCAATTGTATGGAGGCACCACCATGCAGCACTCACGTGGAGGTGGCAGTGCTGACTAGAGGAGGAACATGAAACAAAACTAGGACTGGCTTCTGAATGATAAGAGAGGACACATGTGAGGAGTGTGGTTGATGGTGGGCTAGCCAATGGGAGAAATTCTTCGGAGTGTTTGACAGCAAATGTGTCGCTGGTTTAAGTCTCAAACATCTGTTGGGAATTTACATCACTTTGTGTTCATAGCAAGATGGTTGAAGTACTGTGCTGGAAAAACAGCTCGCTGAATAGAAGTAAAAGTGTGTGCATTTTGCATGAATTAGCAGCATCCAAACAGAGTCAACAAAGAGTAGTTGAGATTGTAGTAGGAGAGTTTGTGACAGATGACCTGGACACGTTTCCATTCATTCCCACCCTGCACATTGTCAGAGCTGCAAACCAGCCACAACAAGCGCAAAAACGTGTGTTGTCCCCTCATGTGTGTGTACCTATTTACAAGTATCAACTGTAAGTACTTGTACTTCTGTCTGTTACATTATTTTGTTAGCCTAGCAGGCTATTTCCCGCCATTCTTATATAGTGTTTTGGCAAAGTATTGTGAGGATATGTAGGTTAGTGAAACATGAATGTTGTATAAGAAGCAAACTCTTAGTAATGTATAAAGAACTAATACAATTTACTGTGCCTGGGAATTTTGAAGTTGTGTTATGTTAGTGATCATAAATGTTGCAGATTAAAGTAATTAAACTCATATTTAATTGCGCTACCCTATAAACTTGAACTGGACTTTAGTTAACTGTTGTATACAATTAACAATATCTGTCTTTAGAATATCTGAAGTAAGAAGTTTGAAATCTATTTTGGTTTTGTAACCACATTTGCAGTGAAATATTCACTTCCTTAATAAATTTAAATTCAGCATCTAATATTAAATTACATTTTGCTGACCATTCATGTTCAAAATAACACTGCTATTAACTTTATGTAAACAGAGGGAAGGCAAGAAACTGTAACTAGGCTACTAATTACTAAAACATGTAGACATAAATTAAATATTATGTACAGAATTGTTGTTGCAGGTAGGAGAATATGAAACACAGGTGGACGGCATTTTTTGTGTAGTCGAGACGTTTTGCTGGCCAAGCCAGCTTCCTCAGGCAGTGTGTAATCATTTTCCGCGTGAGGAAGCTGGCTTGGCCAAGAAACTGTAGCGACCATGGAACCGCATGAAAAATGTGTTGCCAATCAAGTTTTCCTACTTGTAAGTACATACATTCTTTAAGTACTTTTGCATCTGTTTACATGTTTTAGTGATACTAGATTTAATGATCTTTTTCCACTACTCTGTGACATGAATGAGTTTGCCTTGGATGTTTGGCAATGTATCTGTTAGTGGTTAAGAGTGCTAGCTGCAGGGTATCAAAGAAACACACATTTAGATTCTTCTCAGTCTGGTCTTATATGACCTGGTGGTTGAATGAGCCACTAGGTCCCCCTTTTTACATAGCACAGCAACATACAGCATGGAAACTAAAATTGAATTAGTGTTTTACAAGTCGATCAGAATAAACCACTTTGCAGCATGTTCCCATTACTGAATGTGGTGAAGAAACAAGTCAGTATTACATGTACTTTCAATTAATAATTAGCTGAAAAAGAGAGCATTAATCAAGAATGTATAACTTATATATGCTGATGATGTATGAATTTTAAAAATTGCCACAGAATTTCAGACTACAGTAAAAATATGATGAGCAAGAGGCAGCTTTTAACAAAGCCTAATTTCTTGTCAACAAATAAGAATTAACAATCAAGTGACATCCAAAAACCAAAGAAAAAAATTGTTATTACAATCAACAAGTAAGATGTAGCACATCTATTGTGCTGTGACGTGCACTGGCACGTAGCCCATCTTGGTCTCTGACTTGTAATATAGTAATTTCAATTTTTCTTGTCTTAAGTAATAATTTTTTTTCTTGTTTATAACAAGTTAAGTAGGCCAACTAAACCAGGTATAAGGATGTATACGGCAGGATAAAACAGATTAATTGGGGATGCCAGTAGAAAAATTAACATTAAAGTTTTATTCAAAAATTTAAAGTTTAACTGCTAAGGCAAGATAAAAGTATTAAATTTTACGTGTCAATTTTATCTGACTTATATCGTGTTTGGACTCATTTTAAAGCTAATTTAATTTCAAGCAACTTTTCTAAATAACTTTTTCTTGTATTTTGCCTTGCTTGGATTTTAAAATTTCAAGTAGCTTCTTAGCCTGCTTCTCCTGGAATGGGATTTATCAGGCAGGCTGGTCATAGTTTACTTGAGGCACGTACAGAGACATGCTGGAATGCGGTGAGCTCTGCAGGGAGTTTCTCGATTGACGTGTGTGGTAAGGCCATACGCAACAAAACTCCAAAAAGGTGGTGATCAGCGGCAGATTGATGATGCTGCACATCCATAATTAATAAACTAAGGAATATTTACCTGGCATGATGGAATAAATCACTTTGCAAATTTGTCAGTAACTATGTTACATATAATTTTTATGTTATAAACGTATATTGTCCAGCTTTTCGATCAACTTGGGTCCGTTTTATCACTCCGCTGCTTGGCCGAGTAAGTCCGAGTGTCCGGCCAGGAAGATATCAGTCGAGGTGTCATGGCGGAGCAGGGAGGACGTTTAAGGGAGCGTTGGCACAGGGAAAAGAAGCCTCGAGGACAAAATCTCTCTAGTTAAAACATTATTTTTGGTTTCTTTTGTTCTTAGTAAAACTAGGTGTAACAATGTGTTGCACAATATGTAACAGTATAGTCCTCTTTCTGAGTGGAGCAAGTATTGAGTACTAAAGTTTGTAAACCGCAGTACAGTGTAACGTTATTGTCTTGGGCAGACACTCGGTAATGGTGTGAATAACTACAACATGCAGCAGTTTGCTTAAGGTTTACTAGAGCGTAGGTGTTTTGGCGAAATATCTCATGTCACATCACCTTTTAATTGTGTTATCTTGATTCTTTGCAATGGGCAACTATTTATCATCAAACACTGATCGTAGCTACAAATAAAGAGTCGTAAAGCAGATATTTGTGTTTGTTTTTTGTATCATCATCCTGCAAGCTACTCTTTCAGTAATAACAACAGGAGAGAGTCATGTCAAACAATAACTCAACACAACCGTTTACCCCATTACAAATTTCCCCGCGAAAAGGGACGTCATAAACTCCAACATCATCATCTACAACACCAGACCTGTTACAGCTGGTGCCGCGAATCAGGGACAACACCAAACATACGCAACTACTACACCGAACCCATTAAACTATTCACAAAAAAGATCACATCATGGCACATGTGATAGCAGGATGTCTACCAGATTGTAAAAGTAAAATTTAGTGACTATTTGGTGACTTTTTATTGAAAAACTGTTCAAACAGAATTAATTAATAGTTCAACATGGCCGACAATTTTGATTATGTTTCCTCCACTATAGAGCGCGAAGCATGTCCAATTTAAAAATATGTATTCAATATATACCTAAATTTAAGTTGTCTTTATGACAATGACTATGATAACTAATATACAAACTAATAATTTATTTTACTTGCACAGTGCATGAGAAATACTAGTAGTGTAAACATGCACGCAGTTTGACAAATGGTTCGACAAGAATAAAAAAAATAATTTTCGTGACTTATACCAAAATATATTTCAAATTAGTGACTATTGTGGGACTTTCGTGACCTAGTAGACACCCTGGATAGCTTGGCAGTCTACATGCTAAGAAATGAGACAGCAGAGCCAAAAGTTAATAGAATAAACTGTCTCATAGGGTGTCATCTATTTTTAGTGATGTGGTACTAACAATACTGTACTCACCAGGGAAAATGCAACACACAAAAGCCTACATAAGTGCAACAAACTTTACTTTTTTCAGCTATTTTCTTATAATTTTAGACTTTTTCAATTAAATTTTCACAAGGATTTTGAAAGATTGGTTTGTTACATGGTTTAATATTCTACTAGGAGTAAAAAAAATTACACGCACACATGCAGACAAGACACACACACACACAACACACTGATTTTTGTAATAAAATAAAAAACTCACCACAGGGTGAAGTACAAAGTTGTCGAACACTTCAATCAGTTCAGACATGCGGTACTCCTCCAGACAGACAAAGCCTTCTAATGTAGGTGCTTGCTTTCGTGCACAGTCCATACAGTGGACCACATGCCTTTTCTCTTGCTCTCGAATAAAAAGAATATTGAAAACTTCAATCTGTAAAAATAATCGTGCAACATTACCTACTTTACACTACACTTCTGACATACACAACTATAAAATAAAAAAATAAACACCATTTAACTAAATAAGGTATGGTCAGGTGATTATATACCACTGATTACCTTGAATACACGTTTGTAGTCTGAAACATACTAAGGCATCTTATTCTAAAGTACTAAACATTAAAAAATTGTGCACCTTACTTTCTGTGTATCTACTTTTGTTTAAAGTTATATGCAGTTGATCTTGACCTTATAGCAGACTTCCAACAAAAATTGCTTTACCTTATTTCAATTACATTAGAGCTTTTATTTTTCCATTACTTACACAACTACATAATTTATAAAAATTGTGTGCCAATTTAAAGAAAACAGGAATAACTAATAGTTACAAACTGAAAAATTTTAAACAGAGTAAATACAAACTTGCAACTAATTAAAGGTAACACAACAAGAATTTTTAAATGTGAACACTACTTTTATTTAGACTCACACTTTCCACAAAATTTTTAACTATAATAGGCAATTAAAAATACCCACACTATAATGTCGAAGAGATTTCTGACAGGGGTTACTAATTAAGATTAAATGCTGCTTTACTTTTTTCCATAATGAGACAGTCTGAGATAGCAAAAACAGAAGCAGTGGTCGTGGAGTAAGCTCCAAATGCTGAATGGCTTCACGAGTTACATTAGTCTAAATTATCATAGTCTCAATTGCAGTTATAAGTGATAATGGGGAAGGACATTCTCACCCTCAGTAGAGCAAATGAACATGAGAAAAAACTAAGTCTCCAAGCCAAACACATTCTCAAATTCACCACCACAGCAAAAATTGAAGATACTGTCTAACAATGACTGCAAAAATAAAATTTTTTTTTTAAAGAACTTGACATTCATTTATCCATTAGGCATCTTAGTTTGACGATCTTGTAATGCAGCAATCAAGCATTATATTTTAATCATGATACTGACTCAGTTTCAGGGTGTCTACCAGATTGTAAAAGTAAAATTTAGCGACTTTTGGTGACTTTTTCTTGAAAAACTGTTGAAACAGAACTAATTAATAGTGCAACACGGTCGACAATTTTCATTATGTTTCCTCCAATATAGAGTGCGAAGCATGTCCAATTTTAAAATATGTAATCAATATATACCTAAATTTAAGTTGTCTTTATGACAATGACTATGATAACTAATATACAAACTAATTATTTATTTTACTTGCACAGTGCATGAGAAATACTAGTAGTGTAAACATGCACGTTTGACAAATGATTCGCCTAGAATCAAACACACAAAAATAATTTTCGTGACTTATACCAAAATATATTTCAAATTAGTGACTATTGTGGGACTTTCGTGACCTTTTTCACAATTCGTGACTTTTTCGGGACTTTCGTGACTTTAGTGACCTAGAAGACACCCTGAGTTTACAATTTTTGTCACCAATATTTGTAAAGAATATAAACATATCCTATAAAGTGGTTTGGTGAGGCAAAGTGTGCAGCTGAATATTTCAGTCCCCTGGGAAGGAAGATGATGTTCTACGTACATAGACTATGATACTAGTACAGATGGATGCACAAATATTTTTTAGCCTATATTACGGTGAGAGCTGCACCTTTAGTGTGTTTGGATGATATCTGGTTCACGGTACGCAGCAGCCTGGCATACAATTGTATTTATTTATTTCAAGAAATGTTATGTTGGTTCATATTCAGGAGTCATTAAATTCAGTTTGGACTAAGTGAGAATTATTTCTTACATTTTTGTTATAGCTTTAAAATTATATTTGAGCATATTTGATAAATTTATGCATCCATGTCATCAATCACTTCCCATTTCTTCTTTCTTGTAAATTGGTGTGTAGTTCAGTAGTATTCCGTCCCCTCATAGCCGTGCTTACTTTAGAGTAAGTTTACATTTGGTGACTTTGTTGCTGAGCTTACACCTGGATTACATAGCTGCCAACCTCAAGGATTCAGAAATACAGTGAACCCTCGATAACACGGACTAAAAGGGGGGAGAAGATGTCCGAGTTACGATTTGTCCGTGTTATCGTGGGGTGTCCAGAGAGGTGGGGTAATCAGTCATTAATCACAAGAAATGCGAAGAAATTAGTACGCTATTATTTCTACATGCAAAAGAGGCTGCAATAAATAATGTTTTGTACATAACTATCGTATAAAGTTACGGGAGTGCCGCCATGCAGTGGGAAAATTAACGTAACGTTGAGGGCTATAAAAGAATGTCAAACAATGTGGGCAGTCAGATCTTTATTTTTTTTTTATGCTGCTACTTCTGGCTGATACTTTTTTTTTATCTCTGTGCTAGAAGCTGGCACCAGGCACCCTTCTATCACATAAAAGTTTTTGTCTGACTGGCGACAGCCAATGTACGTGCACGTGTGAGAGAGATAAGAGATGATCGTTGGAGATAAGCTAGGGAGGTTGCGAGCGGAAGTAGTCAAGGTCAACCAGTACAGTCTCGTGCAATACAAACGCCGCACGTGACCACACGCATCTCACACAAGGTGTTTACATTGAAAAATTCCTTACGTCCGTATGTCACAGCGTAGGGGCAGCAGCCAACTGCTAGCCTAATAGTTACTCTACCCTCCTTCAAAGTTACAAAGGTATAAAAATAATTTTCCTCGTATACATGAATAAAAACGGTACTGTAATTAACAATCCTTCTGGGTCACTGTACATTATGTGAACATATTTTAACACTACTAATTTTAAAATTTAATTTTATGTATGTAAATTGCATCATAGAACACATAATTTACATCTTTATTCTTACACAAATTGTCATATTATAAAGCAGTAAAATTTTAATCATGTTCTACAGAGTTACCGTATTTACTCGCGTAATCGCCGCATATTTTTGACCAAATTTTAGGCCCGAAAAATGAGGTGCGGCCATTATAAAGGGTTTTCAAAAAATTACTTTCTAAATTTTTTGGGGTGTAGAATATAACAAATGTAAATTTTTTTTCTATATTTACTCGTTCATAACGTGAACATTTCTTCTAAAATAAATAAAAAGATTTTGTCGGTGTATAGTAAAATGGAAAAATTAAGACTACAAAATCTTGTTAATCCATTCACGTGCGTCACTCATTGAAAATTGTTTAAAATTATCCCGCATAAGACGTTTACATTTTACGGTCCATTACGTGTACGCTATTATTTCCCGTGAAGTAATTTATAAACAAATCCGATTCACGCTTAAAACGTTACAACTCTCCAGATGCCGTTACATTATCAACAGAGCATCATCAACAAGCGAGCGTGACTCATCGTGTCTGGCTTGGGCATGGATGTTGTGTTGTTCTTTCACCACCCACATCGGCTCTTGAAAACTTCGTTGTTAACGGGCCTTGGTCCCCTAGAGTTTTGGGAAAATCCGCATGACGGCGCCACAGGTACCATCCTCTAGTCCATATATCTGTCTCCCTCCCGTGTTTCTGCTCTCGCTCTATTATGAGAGGAATTCCATAGCGCGATAAGATCTCCAGCAGAGCACTACTCCGTCATAACGACCTAGTGCCTCTGGTGACTGCTGCAGTGTTGCCAACCCTAAGAAGACATTAGCGCGTTCTTGGAAGGCAGGGGGTTATTCGCTTCCTTTCCTCAGCTAGGCCGGGATCAAGGTTTGGCCGGGATAGCGATGATTTTACTTTGCGGAACTCTTTCACGTAGCCGGCTAACGATTGACATTCATACTTGCATGGGATCTATCAAGATCATTTACTTCATGTTCATTTCAACCTTCAGTAACGAAAAGCTCATTAAAAGTTAGAAAGTGATACCTGGAATCGTACCTCTTGTAAGCCAATCATAGTCCGGCAAAATATCTCACCTGGTTGTGCTATCTTTGCTTCCCGTTTTTCCCTTTTCTTTACTTCTACCATATGTTTTTCTGTTATAATACAGTTAATTTTTACTATGGAATAGTCAGCGAATAAACTGATGGAGAGTGTTTGTGCTTTGTGTTTAAGGTTTTTAATTCCATTCGAAAGATAAATTAATAGGTCTAGGGCCTGCCTGAAGTACAAAATTGTCATATAATTTTGCATAACTTGGGAATAAGTTTTGCCAAATGCATTAAGAAAATGTACAGAAACACGAACGTATCTCAAACAAAAATACAAACATTGTAATGATGCCCACACAGTCAATAAATTATAAACACAAATTTAATTTAAAATAGTTAATTTATAGCGAACTTCGTATTTTAGGATTAGGCGTACAAGTCACAGGATGCTCTCAGTTTTGTTTAGCAAACGTTTCAATGAACTGCTCATGAATATAAAATATTAAAGCATTCTAAATAATGGGATATTTGAATTATGTTCTTCCTAAATGTAATGTGACGCCGTCAGTAAGAGTTTTGCTCAGTTAAAACAAATAATGAAATAGGCATTCAGTGATTCAATAATACAAAATGTTACTGGTCAATAAGCGCTTTAAAAAAACAGTTTGGAAAGTGTTTAGTTACTGAAATGCATATAAATCAAACACTTCAACAATATATTTCTATAACCTGAACACCAGTTTATGCAAATTCCGTATTTTAAGTAGAATAAATTTCGGCGATTATTTACATTGGCGCAAGCCACTTCACATTTTATTTGCTGAAATGTTGGCACATTAGATAGGTAATTGCTATATAACGATAGTTAATTACAATACACACGCAAGACATAAAATATGGCAACCAAATAAGACAATGCACACAGTGTTGTAGATAAAGTAGAGTGTGTGAATGTGTCACTCGGGCGAGCTATCGGCGAGAAGACTGCGCGCCGTTTTAGCGGCGTGTGTTTATGCCCGCTCTACAGTGACGCGGATACGTAACACGGAAGCCATCACGTAAAACACTCAGTTTTTATTTTACAGTGAAACGTAAACGTACGCGCGCACGTATACGGATTCACGTAAGTAAGCTGGTCAACTCTCATCTCTCCGTCTCCGTGCTTCCGTGTAGCCAAAAAAAATCGATTGTATTTTCTTCGCCACCATCTTGGTTTGAAACTTTTGAACACTTGGCGTTTTGGCGGTTAAAATCGTCAACATAATCTCGTTACTCAAAATTCATTATTATAATTTTTATGTTTATAAATACAGACAAATGGTGCCATGAGCAGAACAATTTTAAACGTAAGTCAGGTAACGTATCATACGTTACGTTGGTACTATAATAAGAAGTTTAGTGTACTTTAAAAAGTATATTGTTTACAACTGTTTTAATTTTTATGTGCCTGAACACTTGTTTACGATTTATCTATGCTATTTACGAAATATTTAAACATAATTTGACAACATTAAAGTTAAATGCGACAGAAAATTATATTATTTCATTAGGTTATAAACCTGTACGTATCCGTGCATTGTAGAATTAATATTATTATTTTGATCCATCGGCTCGTTCCGCGTACGTTTTCTTACGTAACCGTGACCGTGTTTGTCATTGTAGAAACTGCCTTAGAGGCTAGAATGTGGCGTGATGCGCGTGCTCTGTCGCCCTAGGCGCTACCGTCATTGTAGGCCTCGTACGGGCAAAATACGTTGGAAATGGGTCCAGTATAAACAAAAGTGTCAGCAATCTCAATATGTAAGCAATATCCATATGAACTCGCAATAGTTAAATGAATTGCGTAATTCAAACATTTTGACTGAATAGTTTAAGAAAGGACATTACATTTTAGCTTCCCATACATAATAAGTAATCAGGCCTGCGGTGGCTGAGCGGACATAAAAGTGATTAGGGTTCGATTCCCGGTGGGGTTGACGCCGTAGGGTCGGATTCGTCGTGGAACTGGGCCGACTACTCGTCTCGTAATTACAAA
Source organism: Medauroidea extradentata (assembly GCA_003012365.1). Classification (NCBI taxonomy): domain Eukaryota; kingdom Metazoa; phylum Arthropoda; class Insecta; order Phasmatodea; family Phasmatidae; genus Medauroidea; species Medauroidea extradentata. Next base: position 4,979 of record PNEQ01000725.1, on the reverse strand, counting down.
CCGGTCGAGAAGCCGCCGCTTGGAGCGTGTAGGTCTGGGTCTTCCAACGCATTGCAAAATAATACAAATAAGTGCTCAGAAATATGAAATATTAGAAATTAGTTTGGAAAACAGCCTGACAATATAATCATAACCTTTAAATAGCTGTAAATTATTAACTAAAACACAATTAATTAATTACTTCGTGTTTTCAATATCGTATCGCAATCGGAGCTCTAAAATATTAAAAA
>PNEQ01000724.1:0-32426 GCA_003012365.1 Medauroidea extradentata | reverse complement strand
AAAAAAAAAAAAAAAAAAAAAAAAAAAAAAAAAAAAAAAAAAAAAAAAAAAAAAAAAAAATCTGGAAAAATTGTGTATCGTATGACTGTACACAGTCTTAAATTTTTTCAAAGCATTTGGTTAAAAAATTTTTGAGTTATTTGCAATTGTTTGAAATAAATGAAAGACCATAGCCTTAAGATCATATATTGGTTGTAAAACAGAATATGATTATAGGCCTAGTTTGCAAATACTAAACAAATATTTTGAAAGAAGTTTACAAATAGTTTTATTAAGTGCAACATAATTAAAAAAAACTAGAGGTTTTTTTTATTTTCCTGCTTATTGCAATATGGTGACAATTTGGGGTTTTGTATTTGGTAATCAGTAATTTATAGTATTAAAAATAGTTAAAAAAAAAAAAAACACAGCAAAGCATCAAAATACATCACAGATTGTGTGCACAAAATCAGGTCACATGACAATTTTGTTAAAAAAAGTACCAGTTGGAACACTGCCTCAAACCATATTTCTGCTCCAGTTCATCATTGTTTGTTTTCAATTTTCAAACAGCACATTACACTGCTGGTCTGTAACTAAATCTTTGCCCTAGTTGTGGTTTAAAATAATGTAGCAATATTTAAATCCCTGCTGTTAAATACGTAATTTAAAAATTCAAATGTTTGAAAATAACGTACTTGTCTTAAATTTATCATTAGCAAAAGAGTGAAAGGATTTTACGTAACAATATTATTAATTTTAAGCCCAATGTTTAGTATGTAAAAATATATAGCAAACATACATAAATCACACCAGACTTTTATACTATTAATTACCATCTTCCACACTGGACTAAACAGGATGCGTGCATGCTGGCTGAGTTAGCATCTTCCATTTACAGGAAATTGCTCAGCACGCAGTCTGTTTTCACCTTCCTTATTCAGTTACGAAATAAACCGGCTCATATTGAGTGCATTGCTTTCTGTATTAGCTGTACGGTTAGTGCTACTGTTTCAGTACAATATTGCAGCATCCTGTGGTTATATAAACAAGTAGTAAACTACTGTATTACTGTAATAGAACTAATGCAGTTTTCTGAAAGTTAAACAGTTAAGTAACACAAAGCAGTGAATGGGGAGCAAAAATTCAGTATCTGTATTACTAATAAGTCTTGTCAGTATGATGAGGAGGTTAGTTACTGGAGGAAAGTTGCCTGTGTGGTTTTGTAAATTTGAATTTTAGCCATTTAGCAATGTCTCGGTGAGTAGAATTTATTGTTTATGAACATTGGTTGTCACAGATGGTTTACACTGAAAGTGAAAGTTGTCAGAATGAACTTACTTGTTGCAGGCAATTTTATGACTCAATGTATGTTTGTGCACTCTGTGCACATTCAGTTAATGTGTTGGGTTTCTTTCTTTTAGCCAATTCGGAAAAAATGTGTTATGTAATTTTGCAAAAAGTGTCATTCTTAAATGTTGATGCCAGCAAGAGCTCTTTCTAAATAGAAAAAAAAAAACAACGGCTAATTGGAGTGCCAAGTTATTAAAACTTAACGACTGGATCAAGTAACCCATTGGTGTCCCAAAAATCTGGTAAAAATTTGTCGAAACAATTATTAATTTTTTTGCAACACATGTTAAGCATTTACAGAAATAAGGTAATTTATACTTAATATAGAGATCAACATACTGAAAAGTCTACACTTGTGGAAAACTTGTCCAGTTTTTTAAAATTTGTTTGTAGATGAAAAGTTCCCATTCTGTAAAAATGCTAAAAAGAATTCATGTGAGTAATTTTAGAATTGTAAGTAAGTCTTTCATAACATCTTATCCCAATGTCAATTATCTTATTCTTGTTTCATGAAAAATATAAATGTAAGTATTTTAATGTGATTATACAAATTTCTAAGAAGTAAATTTTGCTCACTCAATGTTTCAGTGTCCACAAATTGAATAGTATTTGGTACAGTTAAAGTAGGGGCCCAGAGAATTTTTCTGCAGAGCGTAAATTTAGAAGTATTTTTGTAATGTTAATGTTCCTTCAGAGTTACTGTGCTTTATTTGTTCTTGACACAGAGATATAGCATTTACTGTTTCTGGTGAATGCACTTGTTTGGTCGTTATCAGCAACTATATATCTGTAGATGATGTTCGACTAAGTGCATTTGTTCAGCCTAATCAGTAATTGAATCTTTATGAGTCATAATGGCCTATCTTTGAGGTTATTGCAAACAATTCCTTCTTCCAGCTTAGAGTATAACTTAATTAGTAACATCAACTGCAAATGTTTCTACTGTCATTTTCAAGGTTATATGAAAGCAGTTAATTCAATTGGCTTGTAGTATGTATAGAACTCTATTTGAAGTTATAAAACACTGTATGTTTTTCTGACTCTATTAAATAACCATGAAACTCATTTCTCCACGTAACATATTTTATGACCCAGGAATTTGTGTATTGGCTGTTTACAAAAAATTGATGACATTTGAAGCTATAGTATTTTTTTAGTCTGCCAATTTGTACCTTTCCTTCACTTCTTGACATATCATTGTATGTGATAAACAGTGTATTGGTTTCTCCATACTCAGAAATTGATAGGCGATACTGAAGTAAATTACTTTATTTATTGTTGTACACCCGTGAAGTGTTCTCACTTTTTGGAAACAATTTTAAGTAGTTGGCTTTAGCAGCTCGTTGATGGCAAGGTCATTTAGAGAGATGGAACCATTGACTCAGATATGGGTATCAGGAAGAGACACATTCATGCCCTGTATAAAAGAAATTAGTGCTGAGCCGATAACGATAACCAATACTAAACATTTGTCGATATTAACGTTTCGGAATCTTCCGAACCGATATTTTTTTTTGCAGATACAAGGTGCCGATACAGTCACAAAGTTTTTTTTCCACCCATTTTGACAGAACAACAAAATACAATACCTTTCTAATACTTCCATTAAAAAAACTATAAATTGCATACCTTAAGATATTGTGCTTTATCATCCAAAATTGTGCAGACAGTAGTACATAAGAAGATATTTCCGAAATGTTTAAGAGGAACATACCTTATCCTCCTACTCTCAAAAGGGCGACAGAAATAACATCGTTGATTGCAAATATGATTTGCACAGACTTATTGCCTTTTGGTATTGTGGAATCAGAAGGTAAGAAACATTTTAACTTCGGCCTAACAAGTTTAAACTTTTTAACTCTTTGTCAGAATTTAAAAAGATTATAAGATTACCGGTACTAAAAACTTAAAAATTCTACTTTTCTGAATTTTTATTGTTTGAATATTGAAATGGTTTGTTCTATTAGCAATAAGTATCTTCAAACATTATACAGTCTGTGCTTTTTGAAGTATGCATCGGTATCCGATATCGGGTGGATTGAAGTGGGGAATCGGTTCGTATCTGTATCGGCAAAAACCAGTATCGGCTCAGCGCTATAGAAATATCTGTGCATTTGCCTGAAATGATTTTGGAAACTGAAAAATTGAAACTCCTATGGCTAGACCTGACTCCTGAATTCTAGTTCACTATTATTACTCTACCACATCATGTAGTTGTGTACTTACGTGGGTATTAAAAATTTTCATTCTAGCAGGTAATGCCACTGCTATCAGTCAATACTTTGTATTCACTTTTTTTTTAGATTACCTAGTCTATTTGCTAGGCAAAATTTTTAACTTTATTTCAGGCTTATATACCACTACATGTCAACCCTCCAGAACAGACATGTAGTTAGGGGTTGGAGAATGTATAGAGGTCTCTTGACTCACTGTAATCATTCCGATCTTTCTTTGCATCATTTTCGCTTATCTCGAAAAAGTTAATGCTGTTCCAGGAATTGACTCAGGGGTTTTCGACCAGAAATGAAACTTGACCTTCTAAATACATCTTCCGATTTATTTAAATTACTTTTACATTAAGGTCTGCATAATTTCTGCTCTTTAGCGTCAACTCGGTTTACTGAAAAAAGTCAGTAATAAAACACAGCACAATTGAAAAAACAAAGAAGCAAAATCGCACTGTACGGCCTACGCATATGGATGGAAAAATTTGTCTGGAGCGTTCAGAAAGATGTCCAAAAAGAATTGGATAGCAAAAGTGGCCTCGGTGCTGTCCACACACGTGAAGTTTGCCACTCCCTTTCCTAAAACATGATGAATTGGGGCCATAGCCCCCGACACGATCACACTCGCCTGTGTCTGGATTATTTCTAGAAATGACGGAGGTAAAACTTTCTAAAAGGGGTTACACACGTTAACCCAGGCAGCACTCCTATTGGTGGGGTGATGTCACGTGATTATAATATCACCAACCCCTCTAGAATCTAAATGAAAAAAATACACCATAGTACGATACAAAAAACTAGCTGGAAAAAACAGAATAAAAAATGAAGCTCAAAATACCCCCCGCCCACGGCCAACTGGTCATAACATTATTGATTATACTCTAACTGAACTCTAGATTATTCTATACTATTACAACTTGTGACTGCGTTTTTCTATCTTGCTTTTCCCGAATTGAGACCACTAAAATGAAAATATAATTTAGTTAGCATATTACAAAAAGACAAATTTCAATACCTGCTTGAATTTAATTTGCATACTAAAATACCAAACAAAACCATAATTTTGCAATGTTAGAATACAATCTTAGATTTATAGTGGGTGGGAGTGGGTAATGTTACTTTGTTTTAATGAATTACTTTTTTTTGTTTATTATGTTACTTATCTTAATTTTATTGCAATTATTTATATTTTGTTTTGAATTTCTTATTGTTACACTGTTTTATGTGCTGTGTTTGTAGTCTTGTTGTTTGGGCTGTAAATGAATATATTTTCAGGCTATCCAACTCGTAAGCGAGCATACTACGTATGATTAGCTACGTGAGAAACGTGGTTCCTTCATGTTGATGCCACAATATTGGATAAATGTTTTCGGAGTGTAAATACAGCTTTCCCCTTTACTGGTTATCATACTCACCTCAATTATGTAATCCTTCAGACGTTTAATACAGAGCCTTGTGCAATCACATAATTGAGGGGAAATCAGATTCTACAGCAAAATGATTGGCGAGTCAGCCTTGAGTTTGACAGAGTGAAACTGCATTACTGGCACATTTAACTAATGCAATCAGTAATTCTTTAGGAATATGAACACTTCAGTTTTCATCAATCATGGTGTCAGTCAAATTGTAAATTTTTCTTCGTCAAGACTCCTGTCTTGGGCAGATTTGTTAATGTGACTGACAATTTAGTTTTTCGTAGCTAGAATCATCTGTTTGCATAACCATTCTGAGTTTATGTAATTTTTGATTAGGTCTGGTTACATTTTATGAACTTGAGTATATTTTGTGCAAGTGAGTTGTTTGGGTGTTTGAATGATGTTGCATAACTCGTTCGCCAATGCAATTAGTCCTTAATATTTGTCTTTTGGGTAGATATTGTCTCCTATTTGCAGAAGTTTTTCAGCAAATACTTTGGTTTTCATCTCCCAAGATTTTGTTACTAAAGTAATACTGACACACGTGTCAAACATATATACCATTCAGGATCAAAACTTCCAGAAGACGTTATGTACAGTTTACAGTTAAGAATATTTTATAATGTGAATTTTACACAGTGCTAGAACATTTCAGGGTAGGGGGTAAGAGAGGGGTGAGGGACCACTCAAAGCGTATTGCAGAACAGTGTGGAATTTTCTAGAACATTTTTTAAGTGTTAAGTAAAGATAGGAACATTCCAGGATAGGAAGGGGGTTTGAGGGACCGTTAAAGAGATGTTCCGGGACATTATGGGACTTTCTAGAAAATCCTGAAACTTTGTATAAAATATTAGTGAAGATTTTTTACTACCCGTCTGACCAGTCTTAACCTCTGAGAAGTTAGTGCACTGTTGTATGGTGATGACGACTTGTTGGCATGGCAGGGGAGTAGCGTGGGAGGTAACGGGCCGGCACGTAGTACAATCAGTGCACAAGCACAATAGACTGTGTGAAGCTTAATAAATATATAAAATATTTTTGCTGGCCCAGGCCAGGGCCTAGAACAAGTATTACTGTGGGAAGAAGGAGGAGCTGCTAATACCAGAGGAGAGAGAGAATAACGTTTGGATACTAAATAAAAGTAGGCTAATAAAGAAAAAGGCTGGCATACCATTGAGTAAAACATTGAAAGATTGCGTCCTTACGTATTTTCCAATTAAATGTCTGCTCAACTTTAGTTCTGTTATGTTACAACGTCACTGCTAATGAAATTTTCACTTAAAATGTGGGCTCAATGCAATCACAGCCATTGTTGCACACATGCGCGTGCGCAACTCTCTGATACCATGCGTAGGTGGCAGTGTGTGGTTGTGCAGACTATACACTGCTATCTGCCGGAAACGATTGCATCATTCCAACACTGTAGTTCCTCTACCTGTCACCGGCAATAACTCATCAGACAGGTAGTACATCACACTTTTTCTCCATCTATAACCACCCATACACAGCCGCCTACACCAAACCGTCTTAGAATCAATGTGAGACCCAGGGTTATATACCACCGTAACTGCGAGTGGAAGATGGTCTGTGGTTGTGGAGAAAACTAAGTTTTACAATAATCATTGTGTTGCTTTTAAAAATGTATGTGATGATTTTATCATTTCTTGCTTATAGAAATATTGAAAGGAATGTGGTGAATAACAAATTTTCTATTCTTGTGTATTTTTTTTTAGGGAAAAGCTAAAAAATACAAGGCTGTTCCCATGAAAAGGAATAAAGGTTATTCAAATGCTATCACAAACACTTACTGCCCCCTGTGTGGCTATCGAGCAGAAGATAGTTTAGAATTTGCCGAGCATTTGAAAACTTTTAAACATGTTTATAACTACATGTTAGAGCAGTATGAGAGACAGAGGTAAGTTAATGCTTGATGTTGAACTTTTTTGGTTTTTCTCCTGTGTAGTGTGTTGGTGGTGGTTTGGAACAATGAATAATTGTTATGTATCACAATGTATTATGTTGCACGAATTGGTATTATTTTTGGTATGACAGCAAGCATTAGATGTAAAGTGTGTATAGTAAGATAGGTCTAATTTAAATATTTTTAAACACTAACCTTTAAAAAATTTGCCTATTTTCGCATACTTTAAGTATGCCAGTAGATAAGGGCCTCATAAGGGGAACAAATTTGGAGGAAAGAGAGAGTAGGAAGACATTTCCGCCAGAGTAATAATTATTTTTTGATTTTGTTGTGTTGCAAAATGTAATTTTTCATTTGGAATTCAGGCTTTTTATGGATGTATCAATAACTAAAATTTGGTTTTATCTTTATGTGATTCATTATCTTCAAATCATGAAGTTAATTTTAGTGTGGAAGCAGTTAGTTTTTTGTAAATACAGTAGTGTTGTTTTTCCAAAATGCATAGCTAACGACACCAATAATATAGATTTAGGTGTATACTGTTCTTAAGTACAACTTGTTGGTTTTACAAGGGAAACCCTCTAAGTCCAGCTTGATAGAAAAATTAGATATTCCTTTGTCAAAGGTCCAGTTTTATGTGTTTCATGACAAGGAAAGTATATTATTATTATAGTAAACAACTTTTATTACAATATATACTATACAATATTTTTCAAACCCATACAAATATAAAAATCTATTTTTCTCGTAATTTAATTTTATGGACTTAAAGGGTTTTCCTTGTACACTCACAAACTGTTGGTAGGAACAGAAGGAAACAAAGTAACAATGACTTATTGGTAGAGCCACGATTTTGTCGCAAAAAGATTTTTGCATCATTTTGCTGCAGTGTCTCGCGTGCACCTCGGCAGCTCTGCTTCACTTGATATTGGCAGCGTGTCTTTGTTCAGACACGTTCCTCGTTCGACTGCACCAATAACAATGAGGCTATTGTGACGCAATACGCTTGTGATTTGTCAGCAGAACCTCCAGACAAGTGACAGTTAAACCGTCCAATCACTGACCATGAAACACAGTTGCGGATGTGAACATAAGGCATGGAAACCAAATGGTGCAAAAATCATTTCACCATAAAATCGTGGCTCTGCTTATTGGCATGTGCCAACTTTTAGTACTTTATTGATGGGAGTTTTCTGAGAAAGTTAACTGGCAGAAAATGAAAATAATCTATGATCTACAATCCTGAATATGGACACAAAAAAGCACAATATTACTATAGTCCATTTCATGTAAGAATTCAATGTTTTGACAGTTGTGTCCACATCAATTTTTACTGCTGTTGCCATGGAATAAGCAGTGTTTTCCTCTGTCACAAGTGATATTTACACAAACACATTTAGCTGGTTGTCAAACTGTGTATTTGATCAAAGTGAACAGTATGTATTTTCCTGTAGAAATGTGTGCTTGTTCTTCAGAACTGTCATATGGAATTATTATATGAGACAGACTATATTGTGGTTTATATTTTAAAATTTGTATGAAATGCAATGAAAAATTTTGTAGTTATAATATTTTTTATAATTATTTAGAAGGGCAGGAAGATAGGTTTTCAATCGGCAACTCTCCTCACCCTTGCTTACACTAAAGTTTATGCATTTTAACCCTGTTTTTAAAGTGTTACTCATCTTACACCTACTTTTTCGTGTCCCATTTGCTGCTTTTACATTAGAAATTTCTCACTTTTTACATTTTCCTACACTTTACAAAAATTTTTCCAGGTCCCTTGAGAGTGTAAAAAAAGGTGTTCCTCTTTAATTAATTTTAACATAGTATAGTCTGTATAGTAGCCATTTGCCTGGTTTTTGTAATTTCTCTTCTGAGAAGACAGTTTGTACACAGGCTTGCACCTGATGGCCTACGCATAAGAGCAGAAAACAATTTTGTGGAGAGTCCAGACGATGTCTGGAAAGATTTTACAGAAGAAAAGGTCCCAATACTGCCTGTACACGTTAGATGGCCACTCCTAGTGCTATTTCATCATAAAATTGTGCTAAAGTCCTGCGATACGACCTTTGACATCTTTATTTATTCTCCTAATTCATCGCAAACTTGGGTCGCAGCCCTACGACACGACCGCCTGGTTTGGCGTCTCTTGGTTTTATCTAAAACATGGCGGAGGCAAAACTCTCTAGAAGGGGTCACACACGTCATCACAGGTTTCACTCCCATTGGTCGTCCCAAGGCATTGCTAATTTCACGTGATTACAAGATCACTGACCCCTCCAGAACCCAATTGAAAAACTTCACATAACCACGAAACGATCCAAAACCTAACTGGACGAAACCAGAACACATAAACAAAGCTAGCGATATCTCCGCATAAGGCCAACTGGCCATAATACTGTAGATTACACCCTAAAGGTTGTAGGCTTTTCTGATCAACTATAACTCATGACTGTGTTTTTTCCCTTCCCTTTCCAAAACTGAGACCACTAAAAAAATATTATTTAACTAAAATGTAACCAAAATACATGTGCATTCCAAAAATGTCTGAATCTAACTTGCATAACAAAGTATGAAATAAAACTGTTATCCTACAATGCCACACAGTTTTTCATTAATTTCTTAAAAAAGTGTAATGTAGCAGTTTAATAAACATAGAAACAATGTTCTTCCAGTTAGATTACTTAAACACAGACATACCAACTGTTACGTTTTTGAGGTTATCTCAAGTTTTCTTATTTTTTGTGTGATCATTTTCTAATTTTTTTCCCATTTGGACACTTAAAAGAAATAATAAAATTCCACATTTCATGCTAGTCATGAGACAAATTCGGCATGTGAAAATAGACTTAATGAACATGTATAGACTTTAGCAACAACTGTGGTAACTACATTTTCGATTTGCCCTCTGATAAAATTATGTTTACACGTTTACTGAAAGTAACCTGATAAAGGTAACTGGCTTTTCTCGGTAAGTGACCAGAATATGCGATTATTAGAGGTTAGAAAGGTTGTTGATAGAGCACAGGAAAGTATTTAGATTTGTTCACATTTTGGATACAAGAAAACTTCTATTCATTCAGGTCACAAATTAAAGGACTGAAGTTTAACGCTGTACAAGTTCCAAGCTATAACGATAGAGAAAAAGTGGATTTGTAGTAAACACTACCTTAGTAAGATAGAAATGTGAAATAAGGGCAAGATTCCGGCAATACAGAGAAAACGTTTTCTAGAAGCAAATTTCTGAAATGAGAACAACCTCATAACTAATAGGCTATTAAATGTATCTTAAATTTGTTTTAATTGCTGGTTGTAACAAGAAAAATATGCAAGAAAAGTCAAGTTTTGTAAGGAATAACATATTTTTTTCTGTGTTATCTTGTTTCTTTTTTTTTCCCCCAACAGTTGCTATGTCTGGTAATGAAAAGTATGTTTGAGAATCAATTCTACTCTTTTTTTCAAGGCATCACCATGCAATCAATCCTAGTGGTAATGTGAGGTCTTCTTTAGGAATCAATGCTAGAACCTTTTCTCAGCATGCTCAGAATGGCCCATGAAGTTGTTTTTATTAAAGAGGTGATAGGAAGAAACATAACTTCTTGAGCCTCTTCGCTTTAACTCCATGTCTTCACTCTTAAGTGTATTGCTGCTGCTAGGCATGGGAAGGTTCCTGTTAATGTTATGTTCTGTATCACTGTGTGGACACCTTGGCTCAGTTTTCTGGGCATGAAGCATGGCATACAGATAGTATTTTTTAAATAAAGAATATTGTGGTAGAGGATCAAAGTTTTATTTATTTTATTATCTTATAGCTACCTTGTTCATAGTACACTTTACCTGGTCTCAGAAATAATCCTCGGTAATACTGTCCCTAGTTTACTTAAAATGGAAATATCAGCAGCTTAAGGCTTAAATTTTTTTTTGGCTTTACTGCAAATGCATGGACAATTGACCTGTAAGTAACTCTGGATGTGCTGTCGATCATTGTTGCTGCACAAGGTGGGAACTCTCTACCAAACACCACTGGCATCAATTGTAGAAGTCTCCAAAGAAGGAGTCCTTTGTCTTTTCAGCCAAACATTGAAATATGCCCAGGTTGTAGTTGACTACACCACATCTTCTTGGTGTAGTTCAACTCTGTATTCTCAGCAAATTAGTACCAAGTGTTATGTTCTCTCATGGATTACCAGACTGGGCTAACCAAATTTTTTTTAATATTCAGTGTACAAGTCTCTGTAGCAGTGAGGCCGTTATACACACTGACATGCAACTTTTATGTAAGGATGAGATCTGGGAGAGGAATCTGCCATGACTTGTGTTTAGGAATCATCCCGGAATTCACCTGGAGGGATTTCGGAAAACGTGGACAGCTGAAATCAGGATGGCCAAAGTCAGGAATCCTATCTGAAATGAGCCATAGTGCCCTGATAGATTGGCTGGATATTCATAGTATGATTACTTATGCTAGTCTGACACACTACTTTGCGTATATAATTATTTAGTGCAATAGAACCTGTGATACCAGTAGAATAAAATCTTTGGCTGGTACATTTTGAATCATAGACACTTCACAGATGTATACAGTACTTTAACATACAGGTGTCCTTTTCATTGCACATTCACTTATCTCAGATTAGGGGTATTTCTGGGCTGACAGTCTTGTACAATTTCTTTGGCTCCGATTTTTGGGAGGCCGTAGGACTTGACCAGGTAAACACTTCTAAATTTATGATGGCATGGCTTGCAGCAGGTCTTGGTTTCACCTTAATCTTTCTACCATAATTCAAATTTTTTCCAAGCTTTCACATTTTTGATTAGTTTTACTCAACATTTGTCAATAGTTCAGCATTTAGCTTGGTTCAGAATTAAAGATTCGTACGATTTATAAATATTTGTCAAAATATCCTAAATAAGATGAAAACTATTTTGTTGTTTATGTATACTGTCATTTGCTTAGCCCTTCAAAGACTTTTCAAGAGTGTAGTTACAAAAACTGTTACTACCAACTTACCAAGACACGTGTTTGTGAAACATGTTTGTTACATTTACAGAAAAATGTAAGAAATTCCGAAGCTATGAGATGGCCTGTGAGATTTACGTATAGTTTTAGTTATATAGTCTATATCATGTGTTCCATATTTTGACAGTTGATTTATTAGAAGTGTGTCCGTAAACAGGATTGAGGAGACTGTACCATTCCAGGATGATAGGGAGGTTTAAAGCTCCAAACAATAGGAACTGCCAGGCACATATCTGTGATAGTTTGTTAACATCTAAATGTAAAGGTTTTCACATACAATATTGGCGTACTTTACAGTTACAAACTCTTTGCTATGCTCTAAAGAAGTGAAATTTACCAAAACACATGAATGTTTGTTTAAGAAGGATGTTGCATCTACTTTGAAATGTATTGATGATAGTATTATTGCATATAACAGCTAAGTGTGACTTTCATTGTCTTATGTAGATGGGTTAGCTAGTGAAATATAACAAAATTGACAAATAATTGAATCTGAACTATATCACTGACTACATATTTTTACTTCAGTTTTCCCATTACATAGTGTATTACAAGTACTACAAGTCTTTCTAGATTTACTTCTGGTACTTTCAAAGCATATTGGGTTTTTTATATTTAGAGCTTTACTTGCCTGTGTTGTGAAACTTTCATATACCCGCTGTGCTTTATTCTTTAAGTACGAAGTTCTCTCGTTTATCCTTCTTTTTTTAACCTTGATGGGTGAACAGTCCATCATCCTGCAGCTGTTGTTGAGTTTCTCTATGGTAAAGGAATTATCTGGTTCACAATCACATGAGTTACTATCATTTTCTTGCTCTGTTTTAGTAATTTTTGCTTCTTGAACCACTAATTTTCAGCAAGATATAGGCTACAGAGTTTTTTACCTGGCACAAGATCAACAGACTTATGATATTTCTTGTAAAATAAAAAAGAAATAGTCTTGAGGTCTTTATGTACATTGGTCTTATGTTTAGTAAAAGGGTCACTACACACTTTTTGAAGAATTTCAAAATTTGACTCCTGTGATATAAACACACACGTTGAACATTGGAGCATTTAGTTCTTACCTCTAAAAGTTCTCTATCTGATTCAGTCAGTTCTGTTGTACAACTTACTGGGGGATTTTGATTTAGAACTAAACAATTTTCTTGTAGGTTATGTCCCACACAACAACTTTCCATTATCAAAAACCAACAGAAAATTAACTGAACATTATTCAACACACATAAAACTTGAAGAGCAATTTTCATTGTTAATAGAACAGACTGCATTTCAAACATTAATGAACAATATCAAGCACAGACTGATTCAACGGTTCAGTCTCTATCCACGTGAAAACCTGCCCTGCTGCTTTCCCACGGCTCGGACATATTCCTTCTCTCTCTCTTCCCCTTGCCATCCCTCTGTGTCCCTAAAATTTCCGTAGCTTAGATGAGGTCACTCAAAGGCTGATAAGAATCTTGAGTATCTGGCATGACTCCTTTATTTCTCATGCCTTTTAAATTTAAATTTTAATAATTTTAACACAAGGCAATATTTTGTAAAAAAAAAAAAAAAGAAAAAAAAAGATAAAAAAAAAACCAATAACACAAAAATAAACAAAAACACCCTTTCTATATTTTTACTGCATTTAATATATGGTAAGAAGATTGTAGAGAAAAAGTTTCAAAGATGTGTTATTTGTAACTTAAGAGTAATGGCAAATTTTGTAAAAACTAAACATTTTGCATTTTATGCAAATGAATTTTTTTGATTTTATTGTTTTGCATGTTTTCTTTATGTGCTTAATTAGAACTGAAAATTATCTTAAAAAAAAAAATATTCTTATTTTATGTATATCTACATAGGAAAAAAATTAATGGAATCTGAGACGTTGAGGCATAGCCATGTTTTAAAATTAGGTGATTTGAGATGAAATGACCCAATTATGAACCAAACCAGGAAAAGTTAAGTAGTGCGAGCAACTTATACAAATAAATTTGCTTGAAATTTCTGTATAAATTGCAACATATTAGGGTTTACTTTAATTAGTCAAAGCTTCATTATACAATTTCAAAGTTTATTATCCAGATGAAATAATTTTCAGTATCACTTAAAATTCTTACATATTACACATGTATACACTCTAACAAACAAACATATGGACATCAAGACAACCAATGTAATCTTTACACAAAAATGGTAAGTGTATACTTAAACACGAGTATACTTGTTAGTCATCTGACCTCAACATATAGTTGCCAGTTGGACAAAAATTACACTTGCTATTCTGCAATAGGTACACAGCATTACAGACTGTTTTAATGGTAACATTTTGAAATTTGGATGGAGGTAGGTGAAGACGTAAAACTGTGATTAGCAACAAATTGCGTTTAAACGTTGCATTATTTGTTCTTTTTAAACAATCATCATCCCATCTCTCACAGAATGGGTAACTGCATTCAATATAAGCATCAGATAATCTTTTAACATGTTTAAGTAATTAAGTTTTATGTACATATTGTTGTGAAACGACATGTTTTCTTAATTTTAAAGTTTTGGGTTGGCTTTCTTTCTGTTTACAGTTTAATTAATGATGATATATTGGTGAACTTTCTTGGTGTAATGAATGATGTATTACTTTTGGATATCTTTTTTTATTGTAAATCTAAATTTATCTTTCATGAAGGGCATACAGTTGAGGAGAAATCATAATTTTATGTTTATTTGAAATGTAGTAGGGCCTATTAGTTGTATAGACATAATGTGGGAGTATATTTACCACTTACAAAGAATATAGCTCACCCAGTTTTCCCATAGTGGCACTTCAAAGTCAAAATTTGCAAGTTTTTCGTTCTTATAAGCTGCAAAAATCAGCAAACTTAATGAAATGAAAAAATTCACATTGAATCTACATGTCATGGGCTACTGTTTGTAATGTTTAGAATCCATTATAAAAATATTTTTATTTAAAAAAAATCTAGAAAAAAGACAACAAAAATTCAAAATTTCAGAACTGAGCAAATTTTTTTTGTAATAGGAAAATGCACTCCCAAGTGACATCTGACATCTACAAAATTATTACTATTTCATACATATAACATCAAGATTTTTCCTCACGTGGACATCCTTAAAAGTTCACTATAATAAATTGACTTCTGATCACATGTTAATCACCTATAGGGATGTGCATGGAAGTCTTGAAGTTTCATTAATACTCCACATTCCAGTTTATATAATGTTCCTTTTTATATAATAGTATTTTCCTTTCAACATTTACAGTTTTGTCACTAATTTTCTGTTTGCGTCTGTAACATACTGGCATAATATGAGAAATATGATTGCAGATGTAAAATAGGTAAATTGACTGGAATGAAGTCAGCTCTATCCCTGGCTCTATCCGGCCGCCATACGGCGCTATGCTACGGACAAGAAGGGCATATGTCATTACCACATTTTTACCACATTTTGTGCTATGAAAAAAATTAATTAAAAAAAAACTGTTATATGTTAAGCGTTGCCGTTAATTATATGCATACCTGTACATCTGTACTAAATGAAAGTAATTATTTTGAAGGGTGATATGTCGTAGGAAACTTTTTACGCCCTCCGAAACACAAGACGTGGAAACACAAGACGTGCACATTTTTCAAAGTGCACCCTATGAAAAAAAAAATTAAAAAAAAAAAAAAAAAAAAAAAAAAAAAAAAAAAAAAAAAAAAAAAAAAAAAAACTAATATGTTACACGTTGCCGTTAATCATATGCATAAGTGTAAACCTGTACTACATGAAAATTATTATTTTCAAGGGTTATATGTTGTAGGAAACCTTTTACACCCTCCGAAACACAAGAAGGGCGCATTTTTCAAAGTGTGCGCTACGAAAATTAATTATAAAAAAAAACTGTAACATGTTAGGCATTGCTGTTATTTATATGCGTACCTGTACATCTGTACTACATGAAAATAATTATTTTCAAGGGTGATATGTCGTAGGAAACCTTTTACACCTACCGAAACATAAGAAGGGCGCATTTTTCAAAGTGTGCGCTACGAAAATTAATTATTAAAAAAAACTGTGATATGTTACGCTTCTAGTGTTTCCGAGGGCGTAAAAAATTTCCTACAACATATCACCTTTCAAAATAATTATTTTCATGTAGTACAGATGTACAGGTATGCATATAATTAATGGCAACGCGTAACATATCACAGTTTTTTTTTTTTTAATAATTTATTTTCGTAGCGCGCACTTTGAAAAATGTGCACTTCTTGTGTATTGTAGAGCGTAACAAGTTTCCTACAACATATTGCCCTTCAAAATAATTATTTTCGTGTAGTACAGTCGTACAGGTATGCATATAATTAACGGCAACGTGTAACATATTACAGTTTTTTTTTTAAATAAATTTTTTTCGTAGTGCTTACTTTAAAAAATGTGCCCTTCTTGTGTTTCGGAGGGCGTAAAAATTTTTGTACAACATATCGCCCTTCAAAATAATTATTTTCATGTTGTACAGGCGTACAGGTATGCATATAATTAACGGCAACGTGTAACATGTCACAGTTTTTTTTTAAATAAATTTTTTTCATAGTGCACATATTGAAAAATTCGGAAATGATGTGTGCCCTTCTTGTCCGTAGCGCGGCCGGATAGAGCCAGGGATGATAGAGCTAACTTAAGTCCAGTATAAATTTTAATGGTAAACTAACAGGTTGCATTTGATACAAATAAATTACGTATGGAACAGGTTTTACCAGTCTACACAGCAGTCATCCATTTGTAAATTCCTAAAATCATCTAATGTAGGATGTACTCCATTCAAAATTAATTAATTAATGAAAAACATAATAAGCATGACTGTTAACTTGTCTGGTCTGTTGTCTTAATATAGTGTAGTAAAAATTAACTTTCAATCATTAGTCACATAAGCTTACTGATGTTACACTGTAAAATGCTGGTCCAGTTATTCATATTATTAACCACAGTTGTGATTATGCATTTACTGTATTTTCAAAGTGTTCATACTATAGTGTTCAAAATTTTCTAGTTTATTTGGTATATATTGGTGGTTTTGAATATACCGTATTGGTCAGCATATAGGATGACCCCTCATATAAGACGAGTCATGGTTTTGAAGGTACAAAATCTTGGAAAAAATAAATTACTAATTTTGAAATTCCCAACAGAAAAATATTTTTTTTTCCTTTGCCAGAAACATTAAAAATGTAGTTTAAATATTTTCAATGCATTTATTACCGTCATATAAACATCATAGTAGACACATAAACGAATAACATTGGATACTACTGCTCTCAGTGCGCCCTTGTCTATGAAGGAAATGCTCGGCGGCGGACGGCGATATCTCCATTTGCCGGCAGGTGTGCGCAAATTGGCAACGCTAGACTGAGGCACGCTGCGCACTACATGGCAACGCCGGGCAACAACAGCTGCTTGCAAGGTCATTGCATTCTGTGCGGCTGTGTGCTGTAGTCTGCCAGCCTAGCACTAGACGAGACACATGTGTGGTACGGTGCCTAGATCCTCGTTTTTTCCGCCCGAGACTTTTGTGCTTGCGAGACAAAGGATGTAAGCATGCGGACCTAGATCCTTGTTTTCTCCGCCCGAAAGTTGTAGGCTGGCTAAAGTATCTCGGCACGTGCTCCAGCTGCATCGATCGCCACTTCGCTGCGAGGAAGTGTCTTTTATTATGTATGACGCTCATCAAATTTTCGTACCGTAAATTTTATTTAAAAAACTGGGCACTTGTTTTCTTTTGTGACGAAAAACATAATTCCTTGAAACATCATAAAACTCCACAGCTTACAGCTTAGTTTTCAAACATTTTTAGGTTTAGGCCACAAGCACACCGCACAAAATAATAAAAAAAAAATAAAATATGGATGGAAACAAGATATAAAAACATTGAAATAGGTTAGGCGTGTAAGCCTATATGAATAGTTGAAATTAATTATTAAAATTATGTGCAAATGTTTAAATTAATAAAAAGGGGTGCCCGGCACATTATTTATTACAAAAGTTAAAACATAAAACTTTTAAATCATTAATAAAAAATTATAAAATTTAAATTTAAATTTCACATGATAGCAAATGCTGTATTTATTACAAAAACAACAGTTATTTATCACGATCATGACATCAATCTTTTAAAAGTCCATAAAACTTCTTTAAGAAAAAAAAATTAAGATTACCATCCAATAAACAAAAGAACAGACTTAGCTGACGATCAAAGAAGGTGTGTCAATCCTGAAGTGAAAATAACGCAGTCGGGAGATAGTTACACGCCAATGGCAAAGGCAACACTATGCCAGCATTCCAACCAAAGGCAGGGAGATGTAGACCAGAGCAAACCCGTGGTGGAAGCTGAAGCGGCCATGGTGCACAACACAGAGAAGTTGAAACTACAACGGCCTCATCTGCAATGTGAAAAGTTGAAAAATGTAGCGTCTAGGACGTGGACCAACTTAGTGTCCGTGACATGGACCCTCACTGTAACACATTGAGCACATAGAATAAGTAAAGACATTTAAAAAGGCAAAATAGTCGTGGACGAAAGAAAATAAACAGATGAGTACTAACCTTGAGGGATAGAAGAAGACGTCACATCACAAAATAAAAAAAAACACAGGTCTACAACTATAAATACTACGTGGGTACTTAAAAAAATAATAATTCCATAATTGGCTGTCTAAGTTCCGAAGAACATCACCCACGAGCATGCACAATAGTGACACATCATGACTCTATCACTGCCGCACAAAGAGTGCCGGGAAAATATAGGAAGAGAGGTAACAGGGCGCAACAATGGCGCAGCGCAGTAACTTTAAAACTCCCCACTAGATGGCAGGGGCGGTCAGAATCGCCGACCGACAAGGAGGCACGGGGCTTACACGTGTACAGAGCTGTACAGAAAGGACAAAATCACGTGATAAACATGCAGAGTACACACGCCCTGGCACAGCAGATGTCCGCACTTCAGCATGAAACAGTTAAAAAGAAGGAAACAAAGCTTCGACTATGGAATGCAAAGCGTAGCCGAGCATGTCCGGCTAACAAAGAACACGTTACTGCAGCCAGAATTGGCTCTACTCATAACTAACATGTGAAGGAAAGATAGACTATAATGAAAAATAAAATGGACTGAAACATCCATAATAAAATATAATTACTGAATGACACCAAATTACTGTTAGTATAATGTAAACAAGTTAATATCAATAAAATAAATTAAGTAAATTAATCTAATTTTATGAAAATATAGACAAAACATTTTAATATATACTTTATATAAATAGTCACGTATATAATACGGCACAAAATGTTTTATATTTATTCCTTAAACAAAAGTAGTAATAATATTTTAAACTTACTTTTTTAGTTGTCATATACATCATCAATTTTTAATGCTATAATTTTTTAAGTTACACAATGTCGTAACCTCTCAATGGTTTCTAGGAAAAGGGCCATAACAACAGGGATGGAAGGTGCTTCTGTAAATTCTTAAAGTCTTGTCCACCCTAAACGAAACGTTTAAATTTAATATTTTCATCGTGATATCAGTGTTCCCTCAGCTTTGGTGCAAAACTTACTAAATAGTTTGTAATCTAATTAAAATTACAGTTATTTTAATGGGCAATTCTGTTCCGATAAATATTACATCATAATACAGCATTTTCAGTCTCCCCATTTTACAAAAAAAAAACAGCGTAATGTATAACAATTGATGTTTAGTTGCTTTTTGTCTGGAAATTGTATCGTAATAATTTACTTGAAAGGGCAAAAGTGCTGAATGAAACTATGCCCTGGCTGGTTATCTACAATCTAATTTGAAACAAAATAAAGCATTAACATCTTCAGTAGCTTACTATATAGTGGGCACAATGTCTGTTTTCACAAATTTGTTTGCCAGGATATTGCAATGTTGTTTGTTTAAATAATAATTAATTTAAACAGCTGACAAATTCTGAAAGAAAGGGTATCTTTGTATATCAGCTATGACCCACCCGTGTATATTTCCTGGAATTTCCTTGTGTTCTAACTAAGGCTCTGGGAATCCAAGAACACTGAACTGCCTATGTAACTGTTAACACTTTGAACACAGTGCTCTGAATCCTACTCTGCCGTGAATTGGACGTATGCCTTCATCAATGACCAAGTTTTCTGATGGTGCAATATTTTTCTACGTTTCTCCATAAACGCATTGAAGAAATGCATCAGTTTATGTACAGGCTCCAGGCTCTTCTCTAGATATGTATGTGGAATAGTCGTTCAAAAGTAGCATAAATAATATGGCATAAAATCTGTCTCGTGATAAACTGCCAGCAAAAGCAGTCTGTAAAAATAGATTAATTGACCAGTAATCACTTATCTTCTGGATTTTCACGACACACGTGTGAAAAATTATAGCAAAAAATTAATACTTTTCATGCAAAGTCCCTGTATTAAATTTCTGCCAAACTGAATTATTTTTCATTTTGTTATGTCGTTTCAACTTATTAATAGTCGAAGAAGCATATCTGTTGGTTTCATATTTTATTGTTTTTATCATATCACTATCACAGGAAAACTGAAACAATCTAACTGACTACTGTTCTCGTCGTATGTGTTTACGTAAAAATTGGAAGTTCAGGCTGGTTGTCATCGTCGGACCATTCAAGATCTCTTACGGTTTTTGCTGGGGGAGGAAGTGGTTGGTCTTCATTTGGAAGAGAAAGGTAAGTTATACAGTATTTTGGAAATAAATCATTCTGACTACTTTCACAGTAAATGCACATTATTGATGATACAGAAGGGGACTCTATTTTAGGATTTATTCCTCTCACTGATCTCGTTTATTCAGTAGTATTTGCAATTTGTGACTGAACATTAGTACATTTTGTTAAGACCAAGGGGTGGCCATGCTGTATACTGTGTAACATTGTAGGTTTTGCATGTTTTGTGGGAGTACAAGATAAACGTTTTTGTTTATTTTTTATTATTTTTTTCCTTTCACGTATTTGTATTTCTGATTATATTTTAATTTCATATATACATAATTTTAACGAGATCTGGAGCATTTGTTTAACTCCAGGAACAAATTATATTAATTATTCATGTTTTTATTCTTGTGGGTGTGTGTTGTGTTGCTTTGGGGACTCTAGGAAAAAGCATACGTTATTTTTTGTGGGCGCGATAGTTTAGCTTTATCCAGTTATGGCCGGTTGGCCAGGTAGCAACAAGCTGGAAGTATTGCGCAACTAGATTTGCAGGATGCCCAATAGCGCAGAGGCGTGTTATTCATTTGGTCTCTAGAGGGTGGTGGATGTATTGAGTGGCCAATGGGAGCGCGGTAGTGAAGGCCAGGCGAGAGGGACGCTAGCAGTGACGCACTTTGTTTTGGTAGAGTTGTTCCCCGACTCTCGGGAAGGGATGTCCGGATTCTGATAGGGTGTAACCCCGGTCCGTGTATTTGAAAATCATGAAGAAATGAGTGGAGAACATAATGATGAAACTAGTCTAGAGCAGGAGCCCAAGTATGTAGAGAAAGTAATTGGAGTGGCAACTTAACATGCACAGGTAACGTCCGCGGTCGTTATTTCTTTCAAACAGAATTTGGACTAGTTTGAACTCTACAAAATTGTTTTTTTCCATCTGTGTATGTGGCCTTTAGAGCGTCTGGGCATGGTTTTTAACACCCGGTATTCTTCTTTTGCATATTAAGATGTGGGATCTTTATGATCCTAGTTTGGACTTCATCGGTGCTAAATTAATTCTCTTCAGTTTGTTTCAAGGTGTTTTTTCGGCCTATTCTTTAAATTGCAAGTTCCTGAGTGCCCCCAAGCAATTGATTTGTGTATTGCAATGCTGTGAAGGAATTGTGAAACTTTGTTCGAAACTTTCTAAAAATAAATCAAGAATACGAGTCAAACTATTCTAATTTCTTTCATAGTAATGCCTAGTTTTGGTTAAAACAGTAGCCTTGTTGTATTACATCCAAATTTACCTTACCTAAATTTTAATTGCACAACCTAAGTTTATCACAAGAAAATTGGTAAAAGTACGTGTACGAGTTAGGCCTGCGACGAGCGGCAGGAGTATGAGTATGAGATTAGACAGTGAAAGCTAGTCTTGTGTGCGACAACTGTCGGCCCAAGTGGGGCACAGGTACAATGTAATAGTCCGGTGTGCGACAACTGGCTGCCCGAAGTAGGGGCTAGAGTACAATGTTAACGGGATGTACCGAGTCCGGCCTGCGACAACTGGCACCCAACGTGGGGCATGCGACGGTGACTGAGATATTGAAACACGACGAGGACAGCTGTTTCTGCAAGGAGACACTGTTCGCGGTGTGTGCAAGTACCAAGGAAATCGAAGCAGGCCCAGGGAAGACCTACAAACCCGAGAACGACATGGCAAAGAACATAGAGGGATACGCCGCAAATCGCAAGTCAATGTTAGACAGTAATTTTTGTTAACATTTATGTTCAACAATGTAAAGTGTAATGAAAAGGGTATTTAGGTTGTTAGTGGTAAAATTTGTTTTGTTAGTCTAAAATCACAGTATGAGTGATGACAAAGTGTTTAAAGGTTTTGGTGACCCACCAAATTCACCTAATTCTTCATCAAATGAAGGGATGGAAAGTAGTCAAAATCAAAATATAATTCTTTTATTGCAGGAATTGGGGGCTAGATTGGAACATCAGGGAGCTAAATTTGAATCTAAATTAACCGAGATAAAGGGTGAACTTAAAGAACATGTTAACAATCAAGGAATGGAACTAAAGGATCAGGGTAAGGAGCTTTAGGAACAAGTTAGAGAAAGGTTAGAGAATTTGGATGCTAAGATTGATACCCAGAGTGGTAGGTTAGAAAACCTGTTAAAAGATAATTTGGCAGGGACAAAACAAATTGAAGCAGGTGAAAACAGGGTAAATTATGTGGAACAAACACAACAGATTTTTCAAACAGATGTAAACGAGATACAAACCAATCAGGTCAAAGACAGAGGGTAGAGTACTGAGATTCAAAATGATGAAACAGGGAGGGTAGAAACCCAAACAAATGGGGATAGTGGATATCAAGAACCAAATAACAGAATGGTAAACACTGATGAGGATGTAAGAAATTTAGGTAAACATAGAACTTCATCAAGGGGAAAAATTCACCGAAAGGGACATACATGTAGGAATTATGTAAGCAGGGGGGGGGGGAGAAGAAAATGATACAGGTTTTGGAGTGTTTGTGTAATGAGAATGTGCTTGGTTACTATGATATAGGGAATTAGGGTGGGTAGGGGGGGGGGTCAGAACTGTACTGAGGTACAGACGAGTGAAAATGTATACAGAAAAGCAAAAACAGTCTTATCGTGAGACCCAGGCAAGGGTTTATTTCTAGGGAAAACTGCTCAAAAAGGGAAATGGGACCAAGGGCTATTTAAAGAAAAGGAAAATATGAAAAGAGGAACTAAGAGTTTGGCTGAGTTGATTAGAAATGTATTAAGGTTAGGGAAGGTGTGCAGGAAGAGGTGGAAAGTGAGTTGTGTTAAGAAGGTGGTTAGGGTTGTGCCGAAAGGCTACAAAAGCAGAAAGAAATTGTTAGTACACATTTCACTCAGTAATGAACTGTACACAAGAGAATGCAAGCTTAGGAGGCTGTATTATAAAAGGACTATAATCTTTGCATTAAAGTAAACAAGTAAATTTTAAGATTTCTGATTTTCATAGACAGAGTGACATGTGTTCAGGGGAACATATTTGACTGAAAAAATTTGTTTTTTTTTTCTATTCTGTGGGTTAGATGATAATTTATAATGTTAAGATTATGTTTTATCAGGTGTAGTAATCTGATGTTCAAGAGTGTGTGATGAGTGGCTGAACTTGTTATTTACTTATTAGAGTAATTGGTATAGGTGATTCGGGATAAAGTGAGCACTCAAAAAAGCCCTGATTTTTTTCTATTTTTCACCTGTTTATATCTTTCCGCTGCGTGTAGACATAAACATTGCCACGTGCTTTTATTTACATAGGCTGCTACAATGTTTACTTTTACATTACACTGTTCCGATAAATGTTATCTGCAACATCTACTCATTAAATGAACGGGCGCTGTATATATGCTATACTCAATAGTAATATTAGATATAAATACCTGCGAGTTAACGTTTTATGACACAATTTTTCTCTTCATCGACTCTAATTGGTTACGACACACACAGTTGTAGTTACTTATCTCGTAAATGCATACGTAGTATATTAATTTGTAATTCAAAACCGCTACTCTAAACACACACAATTCAAGAATTCAAGTTCCGTTCAGCATACTGCCATGAACGACGATGACGCAATTTACAAAATATAATAAAAAAAAGATTTTCTTAACGTGTGGAATAGAAATAGATAAATGTTACTTCTATTTCCACATGCTCAGGCTGGCGATCGTATAACATAACAGGTTAGCAATGATATTCGGAAGTGTTAGAAGTAACTGTTTATGAATGTGTTCATCAGAAACCCATATTTAATACACAATGGACAAACACACTCCTGAGTCCTGACTCAACTCGCTTTCAAGCAAGCAAAGCGAAGCCGAAGCGGCGATAACCTAACTCTGATGCCACCTGTCGGAGGACTTTTGAACTACGTCTATGTTGCGAGCGTTAGCGGTTGTGTGTCAACGGCTGTTTTGAATTCGGCGGCCGGTTGCATCACTTTGTGATGGCGCTGATCAAGTAAAATTACACAGTTAGTAGGTATGACAATAAGAGCGTAAATAAATATTTTAAAGCATATCGTATACAGAGAGGGCGATTACATCTTATGTTCTTTCACTAATGCTGTATTCATATAAGAAAATACACGGAACTACATACAATGATTCGTTACCAACCATACAAACAATAATGTAACTATTGTTAATGTTGACTAATATGCAGTAACGGCTAGTGATTTTTTTTCAAAGGTTAAATCTTTAGTGCTCACTTTATTCCGAATTACCTTTAACAGTGAGTTACATTGTTCTTTGAGGAATACGGTGAGAGTTGATGTAAATAGTAGAATTGTTGATAATTTGTGAAGATGATTAAGGCATGATAGTAAGTTTTGTTTATGTAAATTGAAAGTAACAAATAAGGAATTCTACCATATATTGGGAATTTTAACAAAAGGATAATGTTATGAATGATTGTATGCTAAAATAATTTTTTTTTGAATTGGCCATGGCCAGACAAATTTGGGTAAATGTGATTTTTACACTTATCTAGTTAAATGGTTTTCTAAGTTGATCCTAATGAATTTATGGTGTTTGTTGAAGTTTTCATGTAAAATTGTATTATGTCAATATTTCAAGGGTAAAACTGATTGACTGACTGGCTATGGGAATGGTTAGTGCACACATGCCGCAATTGCATGATATTTGTATTGCCTTTCATACTACATTTTGTTTTCTTTACAACACATACACATGGTAACTTTAATATTTGAAGTACTTTCTTTTTGTATTAATCTTGCTGATTTTTGATGAGTTTGTTTTGCTAATGACATTGTTTGTTTACACTCGTTGGGGATGGTTGCCAGGCACGGACCACACCTGAGTATTCTTGTTTTCTTGCCTTTACAGAGGATATAAATACACTTTGAGCTCTGAGAACTGAGGCTATGAGTAGTCACTGTGAGAGTTGATTGGAATTTGATATTGTTTAATTAAGATAATTGAGTAACTAAGAGTGAATTGCTTTTGAAACTAACTGGTTTGGGTTGAATCTGTTTTTTGTAGCCATGTGTTGGCTAGTTAGTAATTTTGTTCTATGAGCTAAGAAGAGCAAGTGTCCCACCATTGACCAATGGACACACATAGAACCAGTTTTTCAGCACCTGAGGGTGGCTTTTTTATATAAGGTAATATGTATGTAGGAGGAGGCCCAACCCAGACTATTTTTTGTTGTTTAACTTGTAATTGAGAGATTTTAAATGATGTTTATTTTAAGTACAGTAAGTGACTTAAAGGGTTTGAAGTGATTAAGATGTTTTTGTGAAGTTTTGTAATATTGCACTTTTGGTGCATTTTATATTTATGGTGTTACATTAGTGATCAGTGTTGCTGACAGAAACACTTATAATAATTGTTAAGCATTGCGGTTATGTGTGTTCTGCAGGAACCTACCAGCCCAGTCACATATAGTAGTCACACATATTATTGGCTAAATGGTTATCACTTTCATTTTGCATTTTGATAATGGGAATGTGAACCCAATATAAAATATTATAAAGAAAACTCAGAGCATTGTGATTGAAAATGAAGCAATACAAATTAATCTTTTGTAATCAAAATTGTGATGTGGAATATGTTTCAGTTATGTCGGTATATAGAGTCAGGTGATAATACGGGTTGAATGTTAATCTGTTCATGTTAAAGTAAAATAATGGTAATGTTTATGGTCCAACTGCTATTGACATAAAAAGTGGACTTTTAAGGTAATTGTATCTAGTGAATGTAAAACGTTAATCTGGATAACAATTCCAAGTGTAGGGTTTTTATGTATTGAGAAAGCTGGAAGTATTTTTTTTTTTCGATGTGATAAGCAATGTTGAAGGAATATATTTGTTTTTGAGTAATTTGCTTGTTTTATGAACATTTCTAGGTTAGGTTCAGGAACTAGTACTCAGCCAAAATTTATAATTTTTCCTGAGTAGTTGGGGGGGGGGGGGGGTTGGCGGTGGTGATGTAACATTGTAAGTTTTGCGTGTTTTGTGGGAGTACGAGATAAATGTATTTGTTTATTTTTTATTATGTTTTTCTTTTACGTATTTGTATTTCATATTTACATAATTTTAACGAGATCTGGAGCATTTGTTGAACTCCAGGAACAAATTATATTAATTATTCATGTTTTTATTCATGTGGGTATGTGTTGTGTTGCTTTGGGGACTCTAGGAAAACGCATACGTTATTTTTTGTGGGCGCTATAGTTTAGCTTTATCCAGTTATGGCCGATTGGCCAGGTAGCAACAAGTCGAGGTCTCTGGAAGTATTGCGCAACTAGATTTGCAGGATGCCCAATAGCGCAGAGGCGTGTTATTCATTTGGTCTCTAGAGGGTGGTGGATGTATTGAGTGGCCAATGGGAGTGCGGTAGTGAAGGCCAGGCGAGAGGGATGCTAGCAGCGGCGCGCTTTGTTTTGGTAGAGTGGTTCCCTGACTCTCGGGAAGGGATGTCCGGATTCTGATAGGGTTTAATCCCGGTCCGTGTATTTGAAAATCATGAAGAAATGAGTGGAGAACATAATGATGAAACTAGTGTAGAACAGGAGCCCAAGTATGTAGAGAAAGTAATTGGAGTGGCAACTTAACATGCACAGGTAACGCCCGCGGTCGTTATTTCTTTCAAACAGATTTTGGACTAGTTTGAACTCTACAAAATTGTTTTTTCCGTCTGTGTATGTGGCCATTAGGGCGTCTGGGCGTGGTTTTTAACACCCAGTATTCTTCTTTTGCGTATTAAGATGTGGGATCTTTATGATCCTAGTTTGGACTTCATCGGTGCTAAATTAATTCTCTTCAGTTTGTTTCAAGGTGTTTTTTCGGCCTATTCTTTAAATTGCAAGTTCCTGAGTGCCCCCAAGCAATTGATTTGTGTATTGCAATGCTGTGAAGGAATTGTGAAACTTTGTTCGAAACTTTCTAAAAATAAATCAAGAATACGAGTCAAACTATTTTAATTTCTTTCACAGTAATGCCTAGTTTCGGTTAAAACAGTAGCCTTGTTGTATAACATCCAAATTCACCTTACCTAAATTTTAATTGCACAACCTAAGTTTATCACAAGAAAATTGGTAAAAGTACATGTATGAGTTAGGCCTGCGACAACGAGCGGCACGAGTGCAGCAGGAGTATGAATACGAGATTCGATAGTTAGAGCTAGTCCGGTATACGACAACTAGCTGCCCAAAGTAGGGGCTCTAGTACAAGGTTTGACGGGATGTACCGAGGCTGGCCTGCGACAACTGGCGCCCAAAGTGTAGCACAGGTACAATGCCATAGTCCGGTGTGCGATAACTGGCTGCCCCCAAGTAGGAGCTCAAGTACAAGGTTTGACGGGATGTATTGTGTCCAGCCTGCGACAACTGCCCAAGCAAACACTTGAAATCGGTGTATTTAGGCCCTTGTTGCTTGAACGTTTATACATGTGGTCACTGTAGCCCATAAACATTTTTTCCCCCATAAGAGCCAATGTATTTTACTCAAAGTTTAAAGAGCAACAAAGTAAAAATGGTTTATTGAATGCAGATGTGCTGTGTTTATCTCAGTCTACGTTGATTGGATAACAAAATTTTGAAATAAAATTAAAATTGAACAACATGATTGTGTTTTGAAACATTTTTCTGTGAGTACTGACATCGCCTACTGTTTGTGAATGGAAACCATTGTTGAACTAACTTAATTCATTTATAGTATAAACCTAACCTCATAAAATATAAAATTTAATATGTCTGTTGTACAGGTTGAATCATATAACATAACAGTAAGCCATAGGACTTAAATTTACTGATGTGGTACACACAGTAGATACACTAGACCCCCGATTTTACGAACCATGGATTTAACAAAGGTAGCGATTCTACGAATACAATCTCAGGAACCCTCAAAAAATAACAAAATTCTATGACAAAAAAATTTTAAGGAATTACATTGACAATGAATAAAACATATACTATTATCTAATTCACTGCATTAAAATATGAATTGTAGAGTTTCCGTTATTACTTGGTAAGTCACAATATAAAAAATAAAACAAAAATAGTGAAAATCCGTTAAAAAATGCGGCAGTGACAGTTTGAAAACCACGCGGCGGCGGCGCCGCTTGTGCCAAGCCGGCCGGCCTGTCTCCATCAACTACGACGTAGTTGGATCTATATTGAGGTCGTACTATAGCCGCAAAGTTCCAGCGCATGCGCATTTAACTGTAGTACAGCCTCCTTCTAGCCTGTTTCACTACGTCTTATATCTCTCTTGCCTCGCGCCGAATGTGTGTGTTTTTACACGAACCCTATAAATAATAACGTGAAATTATTTTATTTATTGGGTTAACACCACACGTACTTAAAACAATTAACTTGGCGCATAATTTGCTTAAAACGCGTTACTTCGAGTCGTAAAACGTGCATTACACAAGTGAGCACGATACTAGCGCTACCTATCAGTTACGTGTAGAAACATTTGTCTCCTATATGGTTATGTCGAACTTGAAAAATAAATAGACAACCGTGTATTACGTAATCCCGGAACGCCTAATTTATTTTTACCGCATATACTGGCTGTGAAAGTGATTATTTGCAACCAGTTATACATGTAATTCTCACGATTTTAGGTAAGAATGCACAAAATGGCGTTTTTAGAACATTGAACGTATGTACATGCTACGGTGTCGCTATCTATCGTCCTTCTTGTGAACGTTCGTACAGTTGCGCTTTGCGCCATCTGTCCGTTTTGCACGCTACTTATATGTACGTTCGTGTACAATTCATCAAACGTCGAAGGATTGTTTTAACGTTAAGTTATATAAAACTGCGCAATGAATAAATACATCCGCTTTTTCCTTCTTTCTTTGTTGAATAATTTACAAGGGCATTGTGCTAGTAACGAATGCCTACTTTTTTTTCCATTGAACGCTACGCAAATCGGGCTATTCGCTCGCAAGAAGGCACTCGACAGCTCGGTTTTCTCATTTTCTTAGGACAAGGGTCGGTCATATTTATTTTTTAGCGGCGTTCTTTTAATTGAACGACGTCTGCCTATTGATATAAATATATATTTCAACCATCACTTGCTTTATTTTTCCGTTAAATGTTTCGGAAGTCGGGCTATTCACTCGAGAGAAGACACTCGGAATTGCGATTTTCTCATTTTTTGTGGACAAGGGTCGGTCATATCTACAGCTCAACAGTGTGACGTCTAGCTAGTGATATAAATTTATGTTTAAAATATTAGGTTAATTAATTTCCCGCAGAACGCAATTGGAGTCGGGGCCCGACTAGACACTTTGCAGAAAATTTTAAAATTTTACGTTATAGATGGGGGGGGGGGGGTCGCAATCGATTTTACGAAGGTAGCGATTATACGAATGTGACGAGAGGAACCGTGAGTATTCGTAAAATCGGGGGTCTAGTGTACTAGTTTATGCTATTTATGTAACATTTTGTGTGAAAATTTGTTTATTTTATTGCTATTAGCAGAAGTTGCACATTGTAAGTGACATACATATGCGTAAATAGACAATATATGTGGCAGTATTGTCAGGTTAGTTTGCTAGGTTTATCTACACAAACATTTGTTTAACCACATAATTTACATTTTGCAAATGTAAAACATGGCCTCTTTACTCATGAAATGTAACAGTAGCTGATGTATTTCACGTACCTGATTGCTCTTTATACCCTGGAATTCAACGCACGTAACCATTTTCATTCAAATCTGTTCATTCTACAGTATCAATACCATACGAGGCGCTTACGAAAACCTTACTCAATCTACTTGATGCTGTGTGTTGGTCAACAATAACGAATTGTTCTTGCAAAACGGGTATATATACGTTGACTTCAAGGAATTCCCATCATGCCATCTCCTGTATACTCCTACCTCCATGGTTAAGACAACCACATGTCGTCTAAGAACTGAGATATTGAATGGAAACGTGATTTTATATGTAAATGATAAATTAGTGTATACTAGTGCTGATCAGTGCACAGGAACTCTACCTGAGAGAACCAGTTTTCAGAGTGTCCAGCGATCAGGAAATTGCGGGAAGTACGAGAATTGTACGTAATTTTTTCGGGGTCGGGAATGTGCGGGAAATGTACTTGAAATTTTTCTTTACTGTGGGAATTTCTTTGCCACCAGCCATTTCGTTATCAGTCATAAAAAAATTGGATGGTACTTTGATAGTTGCAATTTTAGTTATTTCTATAGACAAGTGTGTTTCATGACGCGCAAAGTCACAAATTCGTAAATTTTTGTTTAAAATCGCGAAGTCCCATAATTCTGTGCAATATTACACAATTAATGCGAAATTTTTAACATGTTACATAGTAAATGATGCTTTTAATTTGAGAATAGATTGAAAATTTATCGACAGAATAGATTTTTGACAGCGATAATGAGATTAGAGTATGTTGAAGTAGACGTGAAAATAGCGGGCGTATGTTTAGGTTTAGTGAATGTGTTTGTTTTTTCTGTTTTTATATGGTACCTGATAATTTTTTGTGTTGTTTAACGTTGTAATTAAATAAAGTTCGAACTTATATATGCGACAGCAAGGATTAACTATAAATATTGTTGCGATTCCAATGAAGTTGTGATGTGTAATTTGACTGAATTGCTGTCTTCCGGAAATGGCAAAATTTTTTGTCTTGTATTTTATGAAAATCAGGAATGAATGGCAAAATACAGCATTAATTTTATCGGCAGCAAAAACTGTGAAAATAACGAGGATAAAATTGTGCCTACAAATAGGGAATGTAGATGCGAAACACAAAAGAATTCATTTAAGGTATTTAAGTTATAATTAAAAATTGAAATATTTATCTCTTACCATTTTTTTCTTTTACTGAATGTTATTTATATATACAGTATGTTGTTTCGTAAAATGTGATGTAAACAAATTTAGATCACAGTTTTAAAGTTTTAGGACTAAGTGAAGTATTCTGATGGGTAATATAACCTACTTAACTGTTAAATTTAATTCTATGCACATTTTGTCAAGAAACATGTCTGATTTAAGACTGTGTAAATAATGATAAATATAATATGTTTTATAAACTCCTTCCCACAATTCTATTCGTCTGCAGTTGGGTGTTGTTTACATGGTCTGAACCATCAAATGCAATAAATGAGGACTTTGAACAGTTCAATCAATTTACAAATATGTGTAAAGAAAGTAGTTTAATTAAATGCTGGACTAAAATAATATATTTTATAAACCTTTGCCACGTCTAAAAAAACATAAAAATTGTATGGTTATCGTGAGTCTGCTTGGTTAGCACAAGTTATCATGGTATCATGTTTAAAGCTCTGTACTGGAATTTCTCAGGAAGTGTGGGATATGTGTGGGAAGTGTACTGTTGCGAGCCGCGACTGTCTGGCTGGACGGTGTAGTACGATACTGTGGTGGCGGAGCTAGGACACCCCCTTCCCACTCACTCCTCGGTGCCGTGGCTGTCGGGCAGGGCGGCGAAATACAATACAGTGGCGGCAGCGCTAAAAAGGCCTCCTCGGGTGCCGCATGGATTGTATTACTCCATGATAACCACCTGCGCCCAGTATCGGGTAACCGAGAGAAAATCTCGTGATCTGGAATGATCCTGTTCCCTCTTCTTCTCTCTGGGTGGTACTTGACATTGAAGCGACATCTTTCCAGGAGGTTGGAGAACAGAGACCCGCCGAGATAATTCGAGAAGAAGGAGGGTGAGGTATATAAGGGGGAGCTGCAGCAGGAGCGAGAGAGTTTTTGCTGGCAGGTGCCTAGTGTGATCTGAAGTGATA
>PNEQ01000723.1:7115-27112 GCA_003012365.1 Medauroidea extradentata | reverse complement strand
TGGTTGGTTTATTTTCGCGCACTAGTCGTGAACTGTGTTTAGCGGCGGCACGAAGTTAAGTTTGAAGCCAATAAGCAGTAACAGAAGTGGGCGCACGTGTACTCGTTGACTTTGAGCAAGGTCGCAAGTTTGTGATTTTATTCCGGCAGTGTGCCAACAGAAAACATGTCTGACCTGCGTAAGTGCTACCAAACCTAGAGAGACAGTTCGTTGAAAAGCAGTGCTAAGGATAGACATGCTCATTTTCACACGCGGCCCACCGTCCGTGATTTTTTTTTTTACTTTTTATTCTTGTTATTTCCCCTTCAGCTGTCCAAACAGACTCGTTCCAAGACAAAAAAAAAGTGACTTACTCCTGTTCCCACGCTCTTCCAGACGGTGTGTACGATACTTTAACAATGCAACAGCCAGCCAGCCCGCAGGATTTATTGCTTCTCGCTCAAGTTTATGAGACATTTAGTGTGTTAGATTATAATTTATAACTAGTGTACAATAAATGTTGAAATTGCCATTGAACTAAAAGATCAATACACGTACGGCCGACTGTGTGAGAATGAAGATTAATCAGACCAGCAAATGTGTCCTCTCATCCGCAATCCTTGCTGCTTATCTCAAAAAGCTGAATGTCTACAGAGTAAAATGTGAGCTGTAGCAAGCTAAGCAGAGATAACCACGAGTAGTTCTGTGTGGGTGCGTGTGTGAGGAAAAGAGACAGCGCTATCGTTACCTCCCAGAGGAATTTCTTCTGTATGCGTGGTGTGTGTGTAACTCAGGTATAGCACAGCCGGCGGCAATTATTCTTAGTGAAGAAACAGCATATGTCCGCCGTTATTCAGTCAGAACACGCAGTTCTTCTTCCAAACAGCCGTGTCATCTGAACTGAGCGGAAGCTTTTTGGGAGCGCCTGACAGCCGGCACAAGCGGTACACAGGCACTTTGCATCACGTACTCCGACTTCAGTGACAGTGATTAATTCTGGTAAACAGACATCGTCTTTTTTTTTCTTTGCGCTTTTTACATTCCGTTTCTTGCAGTGTAAAATCACAATTTATTTTGTGTTATGTTGTTAGGGTAACTATGTACATATGTGCACATCTAAACACAGTAGATTATAAAACGAACATCATGTTAGTTAGTGCTTTTCACTTAAAGGATGATATTAAGGATCGTGGTAACATATCGTGAGCGACGAGGCAGTCGCACGCAGTCGCATCTGTTCAGTGTCAGCATAGAATACAGAAGGGAAGGCTAGGCGAGAGAGGGGAACAAAGCAAGACGGGGAAGCTTGATCAGCTGGCTGCGGAGCGTCGTCCGGGCGGGAAGCAGCGTTGCCAGATTACTTTAGCGCGGAGTTACGCCGAGATTCTTGGGTACATTTAAATATTGTACTACTTTTAATTTTTCAGTATTATGTACATAAAGTGTAAAATAAAATTCAAAGAACAGTTTGTGTATATATGTTCACCATGTTTCTTATAGTACATGAGTGTTGCTTCAATACGAAAATACCTAATTTGTTTATAAACAAAAAAATTGCTGTTTTATCCGAACAATTCAGAAAACCGAACCGGTTCGTCCCCCGACTAGTTCGGATAAGCGAGGAAGCAGTGTATCTTACTGTCTCACTTTCACAACTTATTTCTCGCTAGCATATTAATTTTTGTTCCTTTGTGTCAAGAAACTTTTACATTGCTTTGATGAAGCACATTTTATTAAAAACATAATTTAATTACTAATACAGCTATAAATTAATAACAAATTTTTATCACTGAAAAATAAAAGCTTTAAAAAATGAAACTAATAACTTTTTAACCTATAATAGCATAACTTTTAACGTTGTTGCACAAAGTGTTCAAATTTGGGAAAGAAAATTACACGCCACTGATGATAATAATAAGTTGTGACTCTTGTGCAAAAGTTACTGTAGCCTACACTGATTTTGTAACAGTTGACAGTTCTTTTATTTTAGGCCTCAAGCACTAAAAGAACTCTTTAAGTAAAGCATATCCATGCATCAGTTTAATGAAACAATTTATTATGTTTTCAAAATTGCAGGCTCTGACAATCAGGTGGTAATCTGGAATGTTGGTACTGGAGAAGTACTTGTACATATTGACTCTCATCCAGATATTGTGTACAGTGCCAGTTTCAATTGGGATGGTTCCCAGCTTCTCACTACATGTAAGGACAAGAAAATGAGGCTCATAGATCCTCGTAAAGGTGTTGTACTAGAGGTATGTATACTAATAGTAAAAGCTTTCTCTTTGTTCAGCTTATGAATTTTTTTTTGTATTAAAACTTAAGAACTAAAATATCAGACTCGTAAATAAGTTGCAGCAGTTGCTATTAATTTATGTGTGAGAAATGTAATATAATTATTGACTCTGATACAGTAAGGTATGGTAAGTGGGCTTTAGGTCTCTTCGACAACGAGGTCCTTAGAGATGCTGACGTACAACTTTATACCGTAACATGAAGGAACCACCTCAGCATTTGTCTGAAGCAATTTCAGCAAGTTATGGACAGGTCTTTGCTGTGTATACATTGCTCTGTGGTAACCGCTTTTGTGTATAACTTGTGCCACGTGAGAAAATTTTACTGTACACTGTGATCACTGACAATATATTATTAAATTAGCAGTGTCTGAAGTTTGGAATAATTTAATAGTTAATATTTCTGAAGCAAAATAAGCAATAAAAGTGGGTCGTGAATCTCAAAAGGTGTATCTAAAAATAAGTTAAACCTTCAGAAACATATTTTGCAACACATAAGCAAGACTGAGAACAAAGTGTGATAAAATGGGTGAGCGACAAGCAAGATGGATTTGAGTGAAGTAATGTGACCACTCTGGCTGCCAACCACACGCACATCCCGACTTGCCTCTCCCGTCTGCTTACTTACGCTTCTCGCGCTCACCTGGCACACTGGCTGACTACACAAGACTAATTGCTCTCATGCGCAGCGAGTGGCGCATTAGTAGTCTGTGTGGCAAACTGTCCATGGCGTGCCAGAAAATACAAATTCTTAAGCATTTCATTACGACTTTCATGTTTATAAATTTTTAAAATTATTTTCATTTTCCAATCAGTGTTGGTAAAAACCGTTATTAAGGTTGGCCAACTGTATAACGTTTGTTATATCTTAATTTATCTGTTTAGCCACAGAATGCAGTTAGTCTCCTTATGCTTTTTTTGGTAAAATTCCATGTGTCAACTTTTAAATAAATAAAAAGCAATTTGCAGTATATTTTTCCTAACAAATTAAATAAATAAGGGGTTGAGGTACTCATAGGCTGGTACTTCTTGATAATGACACACATACAAAAGGACACAAACATTGTTGCGTTAGTGCGCAGTTGCACAGCATTTTGCTGACTTAAGGCAGCTTCTTTAGTTAGTGAGTGAGGTACACTGAGTAATAGTAGCGGTGGAAATGTGGTTGGTTGCCCTAGAGGCCAGGGAGTGGACTGGGGTGCGGCGGAATATTCATATTGAAGAGATTTGGGAGTTAGGGTCATCAATTTTGCAAGCAGAAACTATGAATTTGCGTTGCTTCAGGAGTATTCTTTGACATTGTCGGCGAGATGAAATTAAAGTTGTTGCATTGCAAGATTACAGCTGTATTGTTTTATTTGGTTATTGAAGCTAGGTTAAGATAGTTATGTCTATTTTGGCAAAATTTTAATTGAATAATATTTTCTTGTAGTGGTCTCTGTTTCGGAAATTGAAGGGAAAAAAGTAGTCTAGGAAAGTCTAGAAGTCGGTTAGGGTGTAATAAATAGTATTACGGCTGGTTGACCTTGTGCAGGGATATTGTGTCCTTTGTTTTTGTTCGTGGTTTTTCTAATATAGGTTTTACGTAATTTTGTGTGATTGTGCAGCATTTCAGTTAGGTTCTAGAGATGTCAGCTATAATAAATTACGTGTAGTGAGCGCAGCCTTGAGATAGCCAATGAGAGTGAGGCCTGTAATGATGTGTATGAGCCCCCTTCTAGAGAGTTTGGCCACCCCAAGGTGATAAATAATTGAGGCACCGGAGTAGACGGATGTGTCGCTGGGCTCTAGCCCAATTTTGTGACAAAGTAATATCAGTAGTGGCAATTTCACGTATATGTGCAGCACCGGGACCCTCTATTCTGTTAACAATATTTCAGACATTATCTAGACTCTATACAAATTTGTTTTCCGCTCATATACGTTGGCAGTCATGTGTAATTTTGTATCTTTTTTAAATTTTAACTCAGTGGACGAAACTACGTTGTGTGCGGTTTTATTCTTCCAAACTTAAAATCCTTGTGAACTTATGCTGCGTTTTGGTACTGACTTTCTCCAGTAGATTTTGTTCACCGTGACGGGATTTGAATTGTGTATCGAACTGACATAAATTAAATTTAAAAGAATTGGGAGAAATTTTGGAATTCAGAGTTTTACTTCTGGATGAACACCTCTAAGTCAAGTAAATTCCAAGCTGTGTTAGTTCTTCATGTTAAACGATAGTGCAACATAATAGACAGTGATACAGCAATAGATTTGAGTAACCAACTGCAGTGGCCAGTGGCTCAGGTGACCTCTGTCTACCGTCAACATCTCTGTACATGTTGGTCCAGGAGACTGACACATTAAAAGGTTAGGCAGTGACAGATTTTTTTACATCATGTACGGCAATGGTTTTTGTTGTCTGGTTATGGGAACGTGCCGTTAAAATAAAAAATAAGAATAGAAGAGTGACACAGTAAACAAACACAGAAGCACAGATAGATACACATAGGACAGACACAAGATGGCAGATCAACAAACAGCAAGTGGTAAACAGTGTATGTGAAGAAGGCTTTGGCTGCTAGGTTAACCAAATAAATAGACAGCTTTGAGGTACTCATTGGCTGGTACTTCTTGATAGTAACTCACATACGAAAGGACAAACACAACATTTCACTGGCTTAGGTAAAATTCATCAGGTGGTGAGTAGAGTCACACTGAGTACTGGTGGCAATGGATATGTGGTTGGTTGTTATAGCAACCAGGGAGCAAACTAGGTGGCAGCTGGAAAATTCAAGTGAAAGATATCTGGTAGTTGAACTGCTGGAAGTCTGGAATTTCTACAATGCATCGAGAGTTCACTGCACCAATATCAATTGACAAAAATAGAAATGTAATACATAAACTGTTGTGTTATGGTAACTATAAACAAAATGTTCATTAGGTCATCTCCATATGTTAGTAGTTTAAGATGCGACCCAAGAGAAGGAAATTAAAGCTTTATGCACTACTCTTTATTGAAAACAGTTATATTTTTCTGTATTCTCACTAGGAGATTACGGTGTTACTGTACTTAGCAAAATAAGGACTTAATGGATTATAAAAACTTTGTTTAATCTTGTTAGAGTTAACTGTAGTCTTAAACATGTTAAAGATGTAAGAAACATGATTTTTAAATACAAAGTGAAATTTATTGTATTTTGCAAGTAGTATTTAGAACAGTACAATTTTATGATAATGATCACTCTGAACTATTATATGAGGAGGGGGAAGGTAGAGGGGGGGAGGAGAGAGAGTGTGTGTGCATTTTGTATAGAATATTTTATCATGTTAGAAATTATGACTCGTTTTATCCACATCTTCATATTGAATAAGAATTAGTATTTGTGTAACTCATAAAAATTAAAAATTTCTATTGTATAATTATTGTTAACAAGCATTTAATTTCTAGCAGAGTTAAAACAGTTGAGATTATTTTTTCACAATTGAAGATGTTAACCACATTGTATGTTATCTTTAAAAGTATCTGTAACTGTATTCACAGATAAATTGTATACAATAATGCATTAAAATTATTCTTCTTGGTTAGCAAAACATTTACTTACTGTCCTGTAAAATGATGGAAAATTCCAATATAAGATACAAAAGACATTTACTACTACTTGTTAAAAATAACTTTTTCTTAGCTCTGAAAACAAGCAAATTAATGCACAAGAATCATAAAACAACTTGCTGCAACAAACAATGAAAATCACACTGTAAGGGATTCTCGAGAGGAGTTACTTTGATCAGTGTTTAGCAAAAGGCCTTAAGAGGACGTGGTACGTAATACAACGCTAAAAGTATTAATCTATAATTGTACGTTTCTTGAAGCCAATTTGCGAAAATTAAACAATAGCAATCCTAGACAATAGTTTCAGCCAGTGTTTGAAACAAAATTGTTTCCGGTGTTACGAACTTCTGAGTCACAATCTCTGACGCCGGAACCTCGTGCATTTAACTGCGGCACAAGAGATCATGCGTAACGAATGAGTAATCTTGGAAAAATATATTTTCATAAAGTTGGGAAATACCATTATCTAGGATTGTCATTGAGTATTTTATCCATATTGGCTTCGAAAAAAGCTTAAAATTAAATTGATGTTTTTAGCATTTATTTATCTACCACGCACTCTTAAGCTCTGGTGAGGTGTCATGAAAGGTGATTGTGGAGGCTTGCCAGGATGTAAGGATGAGAGAATTGGAAGCACACTTACAAAACTGGCAACTCCAATTGTGTTTTTCTACACACAATCAGGAATTATTGTGCTGGAAATCTAACCCAGACTACAGTGGGGGGAGGTGTGTATTTTATTATACCACCGTGGCACTTTGGACTGATGAAGTCGGTCATGGTAGTATGTAGTCTAGGGTTCATAGAATGTATCACCTTACTTCTGCTTTAGTGGTGGGTCTGATGGCCAACGTGTGAAGATAAATGGAATACCATACTATCTTCACTTCTTTGTTAACCAAGGGTCACACCAACATAGAGTACTGTAAGGTTAGGTTCCTGATACTAGTAACACAAATTGAAACAACTTAAATTGAATCAGACCAGCCTTGCCCACAGGCTATAGCCAAGCCTTTTTAGAACGTAAGAATGTTAACTCTTGTGTGCATGAATGGGTTAACTGGATTGCGCAAGACTGGATTAATGACGTTATTCTGAATCAGCGGCAACTCAAATTGAAAATTGGGTATTCAAACAGCAGCGAAAAGCGGCACAACATAAATAGAGGAGTTACTGTGTAGGACAACATGCCCTTTTACAGTTTTGCATGGTTGGTCAATTATATTATTGAGTGTACAGTTACAATCAATTGCAATTTCATTTACAAACTCATACAGACCATATAGGTGTGTGAATATTATTTGGGAAGAGTGGATGTCGTTAAGAAGATAGAAGTAGAAACAGGGTAGTGTGGCCAAGGGTGCTGCCTACTGTGCACTTAAAATGTGTTTCAGTGTGTCCTTACATAATTAATTTTTTTAAGAAAACTATTCCATATGTGCTCTTTGTGTCAATGTACGAAAAGAAAATACACTTCAAACAATGATGTAATAGCATTTTGAAAATATTGCGTCTATTAGAAAAATCATTTCGGAGCTTCTCAAAATGGCTAAAAACAGCTTTCTCAACCTGTTAGATCTGAAAAATTACGGGATTCTTGTGAAACTTCTATAGAAACATGCAATGGGCTAGCTTAAAACTTTTCATTAATTAAGAAAAATTGGGATCACCACTGGAGGTATCAGTCAGGCTAGTGATCTACAATACCACTGCTCACCGTTTGCGTCTTGCAGTATAGGCAATACCACGCCAGATGAGCCGGTCAGCCTCGCCGTTAGCGCCATGTATCATTCTTACAAACACGTGGTCAGTAGACTGGCACCTTATGGCATGAAAGTAGCACAATGGGATCATTGCACCCATAGCAAAACAAGTTAATCAGAAATGTGGCAAGGTAAACTGGTATAAACTAAGTTAAGATGACCTATGGGTGTGTGGTGGCTGCAGTTTTAGGTTCAGTTGTGCTCTTTTTCCGAAGATTCGGTGTGAGGTTGAAGTCACTATTTGCCAGCCTTCTCCTTTATCCCTGCACATCTTATCATAAGGCACCACTTAGCGCATATCCAAAAGACACCATCGTCATTGCTGGAGAG
Source organism: Medauroidea extradentata (assembly GCA_003012365.1). NCBI lineage: Eukaryota > Metazoa > Arthropoda > Insecta > Phasmatodea > Phasmatidae > Medauroidea > Medauroidea extradentata. Next base: position 19,151 of record PNEQ01000723.1, on the reverse strand, counting down.
TCGTAATATCATTTGTTGGGTTTTTTTATCCATCATTTCTACAGCTTTCATGGTATTTTTCCCCCATAAAACGAGAGCAGTTATCAAAGAACTGTTGCACAGTTTTGTTAAAAATAATTTTTACTATGTAGGCTAATTTTTCTAGACAGCAAATTATATAGATTTGCCTAATTAATTCAATAAAGAGAATTTCCTTAATTGCATTATTGGCTGAAACCATTATGTATTTTGTCTTGAAAAAATTAGTTGACGTAGCATACACTGTTTTTAACAAAACTGTGCAAAAAATTTTCAATATCTGCTCTCATTTATGATTTTAAAAAATCATTAAAGCAGTGGAAATGATAGATAATTGCAGACTGCTGTTAGTGTTTTGTTACTTGAACAGTACCTATTGCCATCAGGATTCCTGTGTTCAATTTTTGATTCAGCTAAGAACACACTGACCACATTACTACCTACTGAGATAAAATGGACTAGTTATGTAGGGATGAGGGATTTCAGCTTCACAACCTCATACTGGCATACAAACTACAATCTTTGTTTACAATGCCAAAATATTTAAACACCTTGCTGAAAACTTAAGAGCTTGATTACACATACTTTGCTGTAAACTTTAGGGAATGATTATTTAATAGGTGAGCACTCGAAAAAGTGCCCTAATTAATTTCTGTTTTCCGCCAATTTATAAATTTTTCCGCTGCATGTAAACATAAACATTGCCTTATGCTTTTATTTACATAGGCTTGCACAGTTACATTGCACTGTTCCAAAATGTTATCTATAATATCTACTCATTAAATGCACAGGTACTGAATATATGCTATTACTCAATAGTAATCTAATAATCTTGGTTATAAATACCTGCGTGTTAACATAGAGTAGAGTAATTAGTTTTCATATGCTTTGTAACAGGAACAGTAGTGACTTATAATTTAAAATATGCAATTAATTATTTTATTTTTATGCTGTTAGTTTCCTTTTCAGAAAACTTTTTCTTATTATGAACTTTTCCATCCTCCACTATAGAATAATGTGTGTTAGTTGGTGAATATGTGTAAACACATTTTGTTGTAATAATTGCAGGAAGCAATTTGCCATGAGGGGAGCAAAGCCACTCGAGCCATCTTCTTAAAAAGTGGGCTTATTTTTACAACTGGGTTCAGCAAAATGAGTGAACGCCAGTATTCTCTTAGAGCACCCGCCCACCTCAATGAACCAATTGTAATGGTAGAACTGGATACAAGTAATGGTGTGATGTTCCCACTGTACGATCCAGACACCAATCTTGTATATTTGTGTGGAAAGGTAAGTAGTTTGTTTTACAATATTTTCAATTCTGAGTGTTTTTATGTTTGGATAGGTAAAAATTAACAATCACAGTAACTCAAAGCCAACTACATAAAATTTATATACTTTTGTGCAAAATGTTGATGTGGACATCTGTAAAGGGGTATTTTTATTATAAATTTGTCTGGAGAATGCATTTTTAAATAATTAAATACAAAAATGTTGTTTTGCATTTTGTGTTGTTCATTTGAAAGGCATTACAAGACTTAACAGTAAGCGGAGTGACTTTAGACACATGAGATGACTTTGGGACACAACAAAAAATTATTTTTTCCATAAATGGTAGCCCTTAATAAAGACATTTACTAGCAGTAAACTGTGAATAATAAATAGTTGCTTAACATTTTATTAATATTTACTCACGGTTGACAATTATGGAAAATAAAAGTAGCATAAAAATGCCTTAATAGTCACTCATGTCCAATGTGATCCCGCTTACGGGAACTTACCTAAAAAGAAATGGGTGAGAATATTGTGTTGGCTAGTCTATGGCTTCTTAATATGATAACTACCACTACACTATTGTAAATTACGGCGCTATGCGATGGCTAGTTCAGTTACCGTGACAGCAGCTCACACCGATTGTCTTAAGAGGGGACAAAGCCATTCAACCCAAAATTGCCACATGGTATATAAGTTAGTTCTGCCTCTTTATGCTGTATCAGTTAGATGAGGAAGAGCAACAAGAACACCTGAGAACCTGGAATGGAAAAGATAATGTGTACTCCTCTTTTGTGAAAATATAAGCATGTGTATATTTTCATTAGTAGAGATAGAATACTTCGTAATCCGCAGTCGTTTTTAAAGAGCTGTTTAGTCATCTAAAGTTCACAAACATGAATTGTTCCAGCAGAGCATCACCACATTTCACCCTTGGTGCTGGGAACTATCTCAGTGCCATTTACATGCAGATAAGTCTGGGTGTTTCATCAGACTAATTTGATCATCAAAGTTAATTTTTTTTGTGTATCCTCATTTAGTACAACACATGCATGTTACCAAAAGTATGGAAAGCTTGAGGTAACATTGCTTATAGTCCTAGATTAATGTGGAGCATTCAGTAGCTTATGCTTCCATTTTTGTTGTCTGAGACGTAAGTGGCCTTAAATTCTAACAGTGCGTGTAAAGTTGTTTGAGTGTCAGCTAATGAATGTATGTATTTATTTTGTACGTTTCTTTAACTTATTTACACTGTTTGTAGCAGTTCAGCCACACTTTGGTATGGAACATGCAGTAGTTACTGCAATCAAATTTGGACTTTACAGTTCAGCAATGACAAGTTTTGCGAAAACTTGATTAATTGATCCTCCTCTTTACATCACACTTATCACTAATGAATATAATAGTGCCTTGCATTCTCCGGCACTGACAGTCTTGGAAGTAGCAAATAGTCATTACAATACTGCAGAACTTGCGAAAGAGGATTGGAATATTTCTATCCTTCACCCACAATGGTCACGCACGCAGATGGAAGGAAGTATAGTAAGATCAAATTGTCCAAAACACGATGTTCAAATGGAAAATTATTGCTACATGTGCTGTCAATGTACGTTAAATTACAGCTCCTCGTCTACTACATAATACATATAGCTACAGATGCATCCGCTCTTGGCTTAGTAACGTATAATTTTCTCTGCATGACAAAAGTAAACTTCTGGCTGACTCAAGATGGTAGCACACACCTATATGAAGGACCGCTTGGCATGACAGAAAAACCAACTATCCACCATCTCGTAGAACTCTCTTGTACCTGCAATCCTATTACATCACAACCTTTCTGGAAACCAAACAAACATCACGCCATGGCAAAAAAAGCAGTGAATATACAACCATAAAGATTTTTAACAGTACATTTAAACTATCTGAGACTACAGGCCCGTATATTGAAACAAAATGCAATTATATACTTTACTGTTATGAGAATTAGGATTAAATGTGTCACCACAGCGCTTCTCCCTCAACCATGCAGCCCACTCTAAAATATAGAAAACAGCAAATAAACAACAGACATATCCTCTTTTGAAGTGTTTCATGTTGAATTTCTGAAATTACATAGACATTGTAAGGCATTCTGATATTGTTTAAGATATACACATTTGTGTTTCAATGATAATTCATTGAGGTTGTTAGGGTAACACTGGAAATGCAAGTACATCTATGTTTTACAGCATTTAGTTTCACCCGTTAAGGCCATGCTCCCCTGTTTCTACTGTTTCGGCAATCATTATTTTTAAGCCTAAATAAGAGATTTTATCCTAAATCTGTTTGGCAGTTTTGAATAAAAGGCTTTTCTCCTTGTTAGCTAATTTTTTCAAGGCAGTACATGCAATGGTTTTAGCTAAATATGTAATTAACTAAATTCTTGTTAATTGACTTTTTAGTTGAAACAGTGGAGTTTCTTATTTTGAGAAAGTTACATATCACTGCAAGAACCATTTAAAACAAAACTGCTAAACAGATTAAGATATCTGCTTTTGTTTAAACTTAAAAGAGATATTATTGAAAAAATAGTAGAAACTGGAAAGCATGGCCTTAACATTATGCATCAACTGCAAGCGTGTTGCTGTAAGCCATGTAGTGAATGAAAGAGCCGTGCTGTGAAAGATTGTTGAAAGATTATAAATTATTTTTTAAAAAACATTGGCTATTAGGGTATAGCAGATTATTATTTTGTGTCATGTAAGGCAAATTTATAGTTTCAGGTAAAAACCCAAAACTGCATAACATGACATTTTTAAATCCACAGCTGGTGTTTCATAACATGGCATGTTTTAATCCACAGCTGGTGTTTCAACCCTTTCTTTTTTATGAAGCGGGTGATTTTGGCAGTAAATTTTTTTGTTTTCTGTACTGAATCATGAAAAGATATTGCACGGGACTTCAGAGATTTATCTTAAATTCTGAGTATGGTTCTGACAAAATTACAACTCCTTCAGCTACACTGTTAATGTTGAATTTGCTCATCCACGGATGCCAACATTATGGATTCTCCTTAGTTTCTATGGACAAAAGGTTCAAACTACAACTCTCCGGACGGTGCGTACAGCATATTACGAACGCGCGGCAAAGTAGCTAGTGATCTGTTTTGCATACAGTACATTTTTCGTTGGCGTATAAGAAGGCTTATTCCGAGAGTCAGGTACTTTATTTTATGCATTTGTAAATTATGTTGCGTTCGTTTGTTGATGAAAAATTCCCACTACCTACTGTGCGCCAGGTGGAGACATTTATTGCGTTCTTTGTTTTTTGGCTCGTCCGGCCCGCACATGTGCGTGTGTGTATGTAATGGCACCTTGTGCGTGTTCTTTGGACTTCCTACAGCATTGTCACTAAAGCAATGGTAGAAGTACCTGTTTTTCGGTATTCGTAGCAGTAGTTTTAGAGTTGTTCTGTTACGTGTTTACCAGTGTTATGCAGTACACATACCATATTTACCAAGCGACCAATTAACTTCCACTGTTGCCACCTACTTCAGTTTGAAGCGGGAACATTGCTGTTTACAATGGGTTGTAGCTTGTGGTACTGGTAGTAATGTGGAACAGTGGTTACTATAGTAAATTACAATTATATATGCTGAAGTAAATATTAATAGGCTATTTCTTCAATGAATAAACCATGTTGCCGTGTGATTAACACCTGACCATGAAAAGACAAAAGATTGTAGCGTAGCGGTTTCGGACGAGTAGCAGTGTTTGAAAGCCAGTGAAGTGTCAAAACGTAGTGCTTTTTGTACTGTGTATAATTGTCATGTTTTAATTGAGCGTGGTGGCCGTGGCGATTGCAGGCGACACATCGCTTCCAAGAAACACATCGAACTCGGGAAGGTTAAGGCTGGAATTAAATTAACTTCATTTTTATCTAGGCAGAGGATTCACACAGCATCATGAATGCTGAAGTGTTTAACCTTTTTTTATAGTTGAACATAATTTACAGTTATCTTCAGCTGACCACGCCGGACATTAACAGCCAGATTTGGAGCATGCTACAGTTAACCAGTTGAAACTGGGAGGTGGGGCATAAGGAGTAAATGTAAATTAATTTGTAGGCCTATTGCTGAAGTGAGGCAAGTGTGTAAAATAAGTTCGAAAATATGTGCTGTACACGCCTTCTGGGAAATGTGTATACAACTTCCAAAAAATGTGTGTAAGTACATAACTTTTAGAAATATGAAGTGAGCTTAGCATATTTTATTTTTTATAATTTATCCATGAGTGTATAGTGTAGGTAAATTCAAATAGTCTGAGTGTGTTTACAAATTACTGTAAATTTTTTAAATTAATTTGTGTTCTCATAATGTACGCATGTGTCCTATGTCTGTATACAAAATTAATTTAGTCTTGTGTGAATTTTAGAGAATAGAGGAAGGGGTTGTAAATCATCCCTCTTTCCACCCAGGCCACAGATATGTTTCATTTTTACAGTAAGTATCAGAAAACAATATCAATATATCTACTGGCAGTATATTCAATATTCAGATACAAAAATTGTGTAAATAGCACAATTTTCACCTTTAAATTCAAAGTTTGTCAGGGGAGGGCCCCAGACCCCCCCATCCCTCTGGTTATTAACAGTGGTCGGTGGTCCATAGTGGAGGAGGACTGACTGTACCGTCTAACGGCACGCTATACAACTGGGTCGGAATCCCGAAGGGTCATACAAAATGAATGGGTACAAGAGTGGCAAGTTCGGTTACAAAAATCACAATTTACTAGGTGCGAATAAGTACAACAAGCGCACGAGCGCAACGGCAGCAATACAAAGCAGGTACATCCATCATGACGCCGCGGAAGGCGATTCTTAACCAGGGCTAAATCAAAATACATTTAACGGGCGGTCCCCATCGACACACCGTCGGTCAACGCGGTCTAAAAACTGTTTAAATGCAAAGGACTAGACGCGTGATTTATTGCACTGGTAGCCGAAGCACCCAGCACGTACGACTCACAATAAACAAGGTCAAAACGCAAACTGAAAACTTACCGTACGCATCGTAGCCGGTGGAGTGTCGATGAGGGAGTGGCCAGAACTAGCCCAGTCGAAGGCGGCGGCGAGACTCCGGGAGTTAGCTTGCTCGAGAGGCAGAAGGCCGGCCGAGCGTCACAGGTAGGGGAAGGGATGGAAGAGGGGAAGAAGGGAGGGAGCACGAAGACAGCCGACGGGACCCGAAAGCGTCCGAAGTAGCCAAGAACGACGACGACAGTTCACAGCTTACACTGGCGGCCACACACACGAGCACATAAGTTCCAGAAAATATGGCTGGGCGAAGTAACACAATAGATTCCTTTGCCAAGGAGCCCATTACAGGATAAGTTCTGGACATAACCGAACCCTCAGTTCATGACTACTAATGAGACTATCTAGAAATTGGCATCCCTGTTTTTCTAGAGTAGGCTTAAACTTTTGGTTGTGTGTATATTTTCTATTTATTTTTTGATAATATTCACTTGCCAGTTTCTTGTTAGAGTTGATAGTCTCCTAAACAGGGCAAGTTATGTCACATTACTTTAAATTTACCGTTGTGTTTTTCTGAAAAGAAAGTTTTGTTAACAATAATGTAAGTCAATGAAATTCTGCTGTTCCGTAAACCAAACTTAATTTGAAACAAAATTAAGCTATATTAAAAGTGTCTGTATCCTTGCTGATTCCAACAAAGAATAATGTTAATAATGGGATTGTTTCGTACAACACCTCCACAGCATACATCCAAATCTAAAATTATTTGTGGAACTGGATAAAGAATGGAGTTTACCTGGCCTGACTCAAATGATTTCCAAAAGATTAAACCAGCTGCAACAAAGTCTGTTCCACAAACCCACTCATAATGATGTATAACAAAATTATCATTATTCACTGGCTTTGGAAAAACAAACATTAATTGACAACCTATATAAGGGACTAAAAGTATTGGTGAAGAATCTTATCTTTCGGAAGAAATAAGCTGACAGTTGCAGTGAGAGCTAATTCGTATGTAGAAAAGAGCAAATTCAAATGTAGAAAGCATGTCCATAAAAAAAAGGCAAGTTCACGAAAATAGATTTGAAAGACTAAAGATCAGCTGAACAGCTTCCTGTTATCCACAGTGTACCACGTTCCTAGCAGCTAATCTACACAGAGCGGACGGGCAGAAGCATTGCAACTAGCATCAATCACATTTGGGACTTCACGTATGAGAAGCCAGATTGGTTGAAGTGGAACGTTCCTGTATGACCATATACAGTAGAATCCCGTCATAGCGAACATGGAAATCGCGAAAACACAGTTATATTGAAGTTTTTTTGAGGAACCATCAAAAAATCGCAAACAAATTTTATGAAAAATGTGAATTTTGTATGTAGAAACATGTATGGTGCGTCGTGTGAAGCAGGCTTGCAGCGAGATTCGTAACCATGTGAAGCAGGCTTGCGGCAATCTACGAGACCTTGTGGAGTAGGTATTTGTTATCTTGACAGCCGGATATACATTTTACCACCCCCCCTCGCGACGACACCTTTCCCCCCCGTGACGACACCCCTCCCCCCTCCCTCATGCCACCCGCTGGCACTGTCACGTGAGTCATGCTTCTGCCTGGACATCTTGCTTCCCTTCCCTGACCCAAGCACGCAGTTTTCTAAAATAAAATTGTGCCCTTTATTTCCCGACCCCTTTTCAACCCAGGTGACAGTTGGCTACGTTTCCGTAGTTAATCATTGTGTTGTCAACCGTATGTAGTTTCACATACAACTAGCTTTTCTGATTTTATTTATTAATTACGATTTTGGATTTCGATATACATACAGTCGAATCCCGCAACGACGACATCGGCTACTACAACAACGCAACTACGACAGTATTCTTAATTCCCGCCAAAAAAATTGTTTTTTAAATAATTTTTAAGGAATAAAATGGAAAAAGTTAACATTGTGAGTAGGAAAGATTATTTAAAATACTGTATGTTCATTAGAATTCAGCTATAATTAGAGGCCCGGAATTTTTGCAAATGCGAAGGAACGGCAATAAAATGTGAAAGTCTCTTATAAAATGAAAATTCTCCGGGAGAACGGCCAGACACACTGTTGTCAGGGGCTCCCAAAAAGCTACCGCTCAGCTCAGATGAGGACACGGCTATTTGGAACAAGAACTGTGTGTTCTGACTGAATAACGGCGGACATATGCTGTTTCTTCACTAAGAAAAATTGCAGCCGGCTGTGCTATATCTGAGTCTCACACACACTACGCATACAGAAGAAATGCCTCTGGGAGATACAATAGCGCTGTCTCTTTCTCTCACACACACATCCACACACAACTACTCGTTATTATCTCTGCTTAGCTTGCTACAGTTCATATTTTTACTCCATAGACCTTCAGCTTATTGAGATAAGCAGCAAGGACGGCGGACGAAAGGACACATTTGCTGTTCTGATTCACCTTCATTCTCACACAGTCGGCCGTACGTGGTTTTTATCTTTTAATTTAATGGCAATTTCAACATTTCTGTACACTAATTATAAATTATTATTTAACACACTAAATGTCCCATAAACTTGAGCGAGAATCAATTAATCTTGCGGGCTGTCTGGCCATTGCATTGTTCAAGTATAGTACACACCGTCAGGAAGAGCACGGGAACAAGAGTAAGAGACCTTTTTTTTGTCTTTGAACGAGTCTGTTTGGACAGCTGAAGGGGAAGAAAGAAAAATAAAAAGTAAAAAAAAAATCACTGGTGGAGAGCCGCGAATGAAAACGAGCATGTCTAACTTTAGCACTGCTTTTCAACGAACTGTCTATCTAGATTTGGTAGCGCTCACGTAGGTCAGATATGTTTTCTGTCGGCACACTGCCGGAATAAAATCACAAACTTGTGACCTTGCTCAAAGTCAATGCATACACGTGCGCCCACTTCTGTTACTGCTAATTGGCTTTGAACTTAACTTTGTGCCGCTGCTAAACACAGTTCACGACTAGTGCGTGAAAATAAAGCAACTACCAATGTTGGTGTCGCTTATTTTTGCTAGCAAATAACACTAACATTACCTGCCTACTGGACAAGTGAACAATTACATTCACCCGTCCATGCTGACTTTTATATGTTTCGGGCAAGCGCACAAAGTATTTGACGCGTACCACAGTGTGAAAGGGCACACAGAATTATCATCAGAACATGCATGCTAAAATAAATAAATAAATAAATTGCTACACTCGTCAATCTGATTACATTGGTCTGCAGCAGCCGGCAGTGTAATCATGTTGACTGTGCCAGCGCATGCACTCTAGCTGCGCGCCTGCACAAGCAAGACACAGTTGAGGGGGTCCAGCAATTGATAGCCATACTTACATGACGCGACAGAGTTTTTGGCCCATTTTGACTTAGCAAATAGTTGCACCCATACTTGGGTATCATTGTAACCAGCGCATACTTACCTGTTAAAATAAACCTATATTTCCTTAGAATAACGCACTACTTTGTAATTAAATAAGATTAAAGACAGTTTTAATGCAATTTTTGGGTTTAGGGGTCAGAATTTGCCAAATTCGGCTATAGCGAAGTTCGAACTCAGAACTGTGACCTTTCGCTATAATGAGACTACTGTACAATTTAAACTTTGAATATTTCTAAAACATAGACATCAGCAATGACAGAAGAAGTTTAGTAAGAAAATCATTTACAAAATAGGAACTCCCTGATATGTTTAGAGGTGATGAATATATGTGCAGCCATACCTAGGAACCACTTGAGCATTGGTGCACATTCTTCCACCTTGAGGAGAAATTAAGTTCGTCGTTGTTATAGCAAGTGATAAATAAAGTCTTCTCAACAGCCATTTAGGTAAGATATCCGGTGTGTGGCTGTATGTATCAGTAAAACCACTGGCAGGGTGTATGTTGGACTTTCCGGTCACTTGGAACTCAGTTTAATATCAAACCGAAAGATGTGAAACAAACCTTAGCAGGTTTTGAAAAATAACTGTATAATATTGTTTTCTATTTTTTAGTGAAGGGTATAATTTTTGTTAATGCTACAAAAATCGCGTTAGTTTAGATTTGGGTTTTGTTACCAGCCGTATTTTATCTAATCTGTAATGATAAAGTAGTATGTGTTTTTTCACTGTCTGAAATTAATGGCCCTGCAGCTTGTGACATGGCTGCTGTTGACTGATGTTGTCCCTGGTCACAGTGCCACTAGTAATGTGCCCCTTCGCGTCTGTCGTACTATCTGCGTTGTTGTCGATGATGACTTTGTTTGGGAGAGAAAACTGTGTGGAATGGACACACACAGTTCCGGTGCTCAGCAGCTTATTCTTTTACTCGTGCCCAGATAGCAGCTTTGTCCTTTAGGTTTTTTGTCTTTTGTCTTTTGATTAAATATAGTGGCATAACTACCAACAAAAACAATGCCATGAATATCTTCCTTACGGTTATTTATTTGTAGCCATAACCAATTTGTTTCCTTACACGAGTTGCCCACAGCAACTAAACAGAATGTTAAACAAAGTCAAAGATAACAGGTGACGTAACAATATAGTTATTACTGAGTGTCTGCCCAAGTGGATGTCGCAGCTCGGTACCACACCTTACGAACATAGTACTCACGAGTAAATATTTGCTCCACTCATAATGATGACTACGCGATTACATATTCTGCAACACAACTAGTTACACCTAGCGCTACGTAAGAAAACGAACAAAAAAGACTGGAAGTTACATGACATAATTTTTGCTAGAGCGATTTCGCCCCCGCAGCTTTACTTCTCCACGCCAGCGCTCCCTTACGCTTCCACTCTGTCCCGCCATGACACCTCGACTGCCTCTTCCTGGATGGACACCTGGACTTACTCGGCCGAATGGCGGAGTGATACAACGGGACCCAAGTTGTTTGAAAACTGGTTGACATTTACTATGGAAGAAAAGTATGTAACATAGTTAATGACAAATTTACAAAGTATCTTACTCCACAATAACATCTAGCTATTCATTATTTTATTAATTGGGAATTTGTTGCATCATCAATCTGTCGCGGATCACCACCTGTTTCGAGTTCTGCTGTGCATGGCATTATCAGCACTACCGCCCACGATGAAGACATAATGGGCTGCTGACTAAGTTGCATCTGGCATATCTCTGCACGTGCCTCCAAGCATCTGCACTCTGTCTTGCCTGCCAGATAAATCCCATCCCAGAGGGAAGCGAACTCCTAGTCTACTTGAAATTTTCAAAATCCAAACGAAGCAAAATACAAGAAAAAGTTACTTAAAAAATTGTTCAAAATTAAGTTCTCTTTGAAATGAGTCCAAACACGAAATAAATCAGATAAAATTGATCTGTAAAATTTGCTACTTTCATCTTGCTTTAGCAGTTAAAATTTTTAAATAAAGTTTTATTGTTAATTTCACTTCCAGCGTCCCCAATTAAAATGTTGGATCCCGCCGTATATATCCTTGCACTTGATTAAGTTGGCATGATTGAATTAAAAAAAATAATTATTATTAAAAGAAACAACACAACAAAAAGATCTTTGAAAGAACTGTGCAATGGGAGTGCATGACTGGATTTATTTACTTGGACATACTCCATTGCGAAATAAATGACTGTCAAAAGAAAACTAAAAATAAGACAAGAAAACATAAATAAGCAGAGTATGCTTTAGTCATCAGGATACATACACAACATGAAATTCCAAAACTGGAATCTGGTCAGATAAAGCAAGGA